>JARYHS010011408.1:301136852-301241756 GCA_031002005.1 Vandiemenella viatica | reverse complement strand
TGCAGGTGAAGTCTACGACAGGCTAACCAGCAGTGGTTGGAGCCTTCATTTCAAATAACCATAATAATAATGTGGAAACGTCTCAATCTACTTTTACTTACTGGTAAGCATGTATCCATTGTGACGTCATTAATGTAAATTATTTTATACAATTCTGATTCTAACTACCTCATATGTCATAAAATAAAATCTAAATCTTTAACTAAAAACTCACACTTATTAGGCATTATGTAGCTTCAAAAAACAGATGTAATTTCGCAACTGTGCTCCCGCTATATTGTAATTAATTTAAAGTCTTCTAGCCACATTTATCTTAACAATTGCCGGCCCGTAATAAGAATAAATTTCACAGCAGCATGTTTATAGTAATTAGTAGGTGTCAGCTAATTAAAAAGTGACTAGAGAAAGGTCTCCTGCATGTCCCTAGTTTATCTTTTCTAAGACCATTCAGTCCGTTACAAGTAGAGTGTATGCATACTGACGACATCATCGCTCGACGAAACAGTGAGAAATGTCGCTGACATATCGCTTAATTATTCTAGCGAAAACAGGCAAAAACTCCAGTGAGAACAAACGATTCCAAAAGTAAGTTTAATTTAAGAAACGTGGCATGCAAATTAGCGCAGATAACTAAACAGTTACTCAACAAATTGTAAAATAAAATTTATGGCTACAAATACAAGTTAATGCACTAAATGATTAGTGGAGATGCAGATAAGGAGCCTGATGGAAAGTGTATTACAAATGAAGAAATTTAGCTTCTGACCGGGAAAGTTAACATTGGACGTAACATTAAACTGAGCGCGCTGAACAGCTGAAATCACCTTTTTGCTTGTAGTAATAATTTGTGTTGTGTTTTAAATAATTTATAATCACCTTCTTGCGAAAAATATCGATCCATGTAATTTCGTTACGTAAGTTGTGCAGATGAATTTAATGTAATTTGAGGTTTCAAAGACCTGTTATTTAATTATTATTATATTACTTGTACAGAAAAAATAATTAAATAAATCTTTTTCACAGGATAAGGAAACTTACTGAAATACTTTTAGTTTTTTATTCATGGCTAAACATTACACTGTATATTGAGTGTAAATTTAAAATTACCTTATGCCAATAACTTATAGGTACATAAAAAGTATGAAAAATGCATTTTTCAGTTTAAAAAATTAACCATCATATAACTAAACGAAATTGATATTTGTAATCATGAATATTATTGGAAGCCAATATTTTTTAAGCAAAATTAATAATATCACAGATTAATACAGTCCCTTACTACGAACACTAGGACAAGATAAATATGGGTTTGAGGTTTTAAATAATATTGAAACAAAGGATGTTTAGTTTATCAAACTGTTAAGTACAAGGCATTGAAGTTAAAATTGGACATTAATTGATTATAAGTGTTCTACATAGTATGTCAGATATTCATCAATATTTTACTTGTCACCATCTGATTCATCTCCTTCAACGCCTTTTATTCTTGTTCTTCACAACTGCCATCTTCTTCAGAGGTCGTTGAATCTTCATTGAAGTTGATTATGAGAGGCTCGATTACGCTATCTCGGACCACCTCCTTCTTGCTTTCCGCACTCTTCCATTTTCCAGTGCATTAAACTCATATACTGTTTCTTCTTTATTCATGCGTACCTTCTCCAGTGTCTCAGCTCTCATCTCTGTAGGCAAATAACAAATTTTCGTTTTTGTTAGCCAAGCAGTTAAATCAGTGTTTCAGTGTTTTGGTTGTTGAAGCTCTATTTATCGCTGCCGAGTGATAATTGGCGTTGTCCATGACTACGACAGAATATTCCTTCAATAGATTCTAAAGACTGTTTGGAAACCAGTCAGTAAGTGACGTTGTATTCATATATGAGTGATACTCTCCAGATTTTTTCGAACTATGGTATGTTCAATAACACTTGTAAAAATTTTCACACTTTCTCAATAGCATACTACATTATTATAGTTCGCTCTTTTTTTTATCTGTTTAAAGTCTCTCTAACAGCGATGTATTTTAGAGACGGGGAAGGATGGGGGAGGGGGGGGGCAAGGAATGGGAAGGAATTCAGCCATGGCCTTTTGACTGAAGCATCCCGGAATTTGCCTGGAGTGATTTGGGAAACCATGGAAAACCCAAATCTGGATGCCCGGACGGGGATTCGAACCGCCGTCCCCCCGAATGCAAGGCCAGAACGCTAACCGTTACACCACCACGCTCGGTAGTTTGCTCCTAAATAATGTACTATATACTATGTTTGTTTCACAGAAATGTACTGATTATGTATGAATTAGACAATTCGTCTTTCCTGGTAAGAGATAGAAATACATATCAATAAATTGCTCAAGTTTGTTTTAGTGTTCACGGTGTAAAGTATATTGTTTTTAAGTACAGCTGAGTTGAGCCAGTTTGATGAGTATTGTAAGAAATTTTTTAGAGATTATTCATTATACTGTCAAGTGTTGCTAATTTTCTACCATTGACTTTTTCTTTTGTAGGAATTGATGAACGTTTGAAAATTCCAACCAACGAACTGAATAGTGGTGAGCAATTTTTTAACTTGTATTTCTTTTTTGTAAATCTATTTTTTTCTATTTCATTCTTTTCTACCCATCTGGAAATGCGTGTCTTTGAAGGTATGTGCGTCCTTTAAGATTTGTGGATCTGTTTTTAACTTGTATATTTTTTCTTTTGTTTATATTTATACTAATATACACTGCTTTTATGTTTCAGATATGGAAAAAATTCTAGCCAGCAGCAGAGAAAAAGGAATGGGGCTCTTATACGGTCTAACTCCAAACGACAACGAACTACTTCTAGTGGTAATTACCAATATTTTTTAAAATGTTTTGTTTTGCTTATTATTGTTTTTCTTTCTTGTTACTAAAAATTTTTCTTATTCTTTTTCAGGTTCTTCACAGTGGAGTTTAGATGCCATAGGGTCAAACAAAGCCTACATTCACTAAGTCTGCCACCAACGCCATCAACACAGAGATGGATAATGCCAATAAAACCTCTGGTACAAAAACCTACTACGAGTCACGCTTCACCGGCTGCAGGATCCAATCCATCACCGCAGCCAGCAGGAGATCCGCCTACACACCGGAACCATGGAGTTAATGGTAAGTCATTACGACTTCTTTGAATAAGTCATTGTTTACTGTTTATATATTTATTTTCTATGCTACTAAAAATTTTCCTTTGTTCTGTTTCAGGTTCCGGATCGGTCGCAAACAGGAATAAACCTGCCTCCAGGAGGAATGAGCCTCCTTCACCACCAATGTGGCGGCCTTGGGAGTCTCATGCCGCACCAATGCAGGGACCAAGCACCCCACCTACCCGGCCTCTCGCCACATCCATGCTCGCTGTGGTGGGTCCAAGCAATCAGTCTACCGTGACGGGACAGAGCACCGGATCTACATGGCGACCAGCTACACGCGTGCCCACCGTGGCGGGACCAAGCCAACAGACCACTTTGTCTTCCTGGCGACCAGACATAGCAGGCAGTTCCAGCCGTCACGGGAGTGGGATGCTCTAGAAGTTAACCTCAGTTTTAGGTATAAACAATCCCACTCCGTCACTTAAAGTTATCGCTTCACATCCGCTACCAGACCAGCTGCTTTCCCCCACTAACCCCAGTTCCAACTGCATCCCGTCCTTGAAATCGATACCCTGTGCAGGTGTTCCGTTGTACCTGAACCCCCTTCCCTCTTTTGTATTGTTCTTTTGCTATGCCTCCCTCACTATCCCCACTTTCCGCTACCCCCCCCCCCCCTTGTAATCGATACCACACGCGGGTGTTCCAGTGTAAATGATACCCACCACGCTGACCTTGAAATCGATAACCCGCGCAGGTACAAACCTGATGTAATGGATACTCCCGAGCAGGTATTCGGTCAGCTAAACTAGCGTCGTTCTGCATTCATGCTACGTCCAGTTGTTTTCCTCAGTGTATGAGCTCAACTCCTTTGATCTATAACATCAGTAGTTTTCTTCCTTTGCACTCCCTGACGGTGAAGTGATGTGTGTGTGTGTGTGTGTGTGTGTGTGGTGGAGGTGCCATTCAGTATTCTCCAAGAGCTGTCACTTCAGCCGAAACATACATATTTGTACATATAGGACACTTTTCTGTGGCACGTTATGGGATGAAAACACATCATATAGTTGGGTACTGTACTCCGTGATGCCTGCATTGTCGCGTCAATTTTTTTCGTTTTTTTTTTTTTTTACTTTATCCATGACTCCATATATATCCAGTGTCTGTGTATGACACCCATCTTCTTTAAACGCAGACTGCCTTCTTTGTCGGTGTAATGTTAAAGATAACTCACTACTTTCAACAGTATGCAGTCTTATTGAGATTAGTACTCCTACAAAATTTCTGAGTTGAAAAATATGTCAGAATCAACAGATATAAAGGAAAGATTGAGAAAGGCTACTTGCCTAACTGGTCTACTGAAGTTTTTACCATCAGTAAAGTGAAATTAATAATTCCTGTAATTTGTTTACTTAAAGATCTCACGGTGAATGTATTGCAGGAGCATTTTACCAACAAGAATTACAACTAACAGATCTTACAAGTACATTTTTGGTTGAACGAGTGATAGAGGGAAAAATATGATCTCGGGTGAAGTGGATAAATCAAATAACACATGGATTCGTAAAAAGATTTATTTAAGAATGTAAATTTTGTACATTTTTCTTAATAAATAAACTTATTTTTCTAGCAATTGTGTGTTTTTTTTCTTCAATTATTTTATTCAATGCAAATGAGTATGCAGCTCAGCAAACTTAAAATCTATGTACAGCAATAATTTCTTCTGTACACTTAGTCTATTTTACAATGTTCTTTTTTCTATTACATTAATACAAATCAAATGAGCATAAAGCTCAGCAAATTTATAATCTACGAACTCTTGGTATATTTTTACAATTTTTTCTATTATGTTAATACAAAGCAAATGATCAGGCAGCTCAGCAATCTACTATGTACATTTAGTTTATTTTATAATTTCTATGAATTCAGCACCCCAGTAGTATTTTTTTTTTTTTTACAATATTCGTTTATTTATACAATGAAATGAGCACAAAGCTCAGAAAACATAAAAGATTTTTTCTGTAGTCCTATTTTATATCGGACTTTGAACTATAATTAAAGTATATACAAAAAATATTTACAGCAACCATTTATATAGCAGCAGACATATTTAGTTATTTTATTCTACTGTACATATAAACCATATTCATTTATTAATGTGCTAAGTACAATGTACATCAGAATTACAAGCTAGATACACGGATAAACGGTATATTTCCTCTTCACTCATCCACTATATACAATGTCATACACACATTCACTCAGGTACAGATTTGTGCCCCCACGGTAGGGTCTCTATCCCGTCGGGGAAAATATACCGTTTATCGTCCGTTCTAGACAGGCCCAGTTTGGAAATTTGAGTAGTATTTACAACGTGCAGAGTTGATGTGATTCTTTGCTGCAGATGGTATTTTGGTGTTTCACCCTTGAGACAATTTATATAATCCTCCATCTGCAACTTTCTAGTGACGGAGCGCGCCAAGCCTTTAGCCCGTCTAGAGGTTTGGTTGGACTCGAGCTGGAATGCATACATTTTTGACCGTAACCCTGCAAACTCCGCAATCAGGGTGCCATTCGCTTCGTCCTTCATAACACCGACAATCTTTTCATTATGGGAATCTATCCCGAAACGGTTGCCGGTGGTATATCCGGAAGTATCGAACTCGTCCCTGTAGCGGCGCATCACTTCATATGGATCACAGTTGCGCACCAAGTAAATGAAGCTGTCCGTGTCCATATAAAGTAATTTAGGGTTTCTAAACTGAGGAATAGCAAATTCATAATGGAATCGGTACATCCTCAGTTTAGAAAGGTCAAGAATGCACATTCCAACATACACTGGCTTATTGAATACAATCCTAACTTTCGCCATCTCCACGGCCACAAAGTCTTCGTTGAAAATTGTTGCTCGCTTAAAGTGTGGTGAAGCGATGTGTTTGCGGGCACCGCGGCGGCCCGTCCATTTAGTACACAATTTCACGTCGCGGTGTTTTCGAATGTTCTCCATAGTCTTGCCGAAAATTGAGTTGTTCATCAATTTGTAAAAATCTCTCTCGAAATCTGATTTGGCTGACTGACGAGAACACGTATTGAGAGATATGTAATCTTTCAACCACGGTGACTGATTGAAAGATATTACCCGGTGAATGTTCGTAACCTGCAACCCCAAGCCTACACATTGCTGGAGGACTCGGTAATGGAGAACATACCGTACCTTGTTCTCCAGCGTGGTCATCAGCTTGGGGAGGGTAGAACCTACAGGGGCTTTGTGGTCTGGACATGGCGGCAGGTCTGCTAGAACGTCGTGTTTATCTAGGGGAATCGTAAGATCTACCTCCAATACGAATCCCCGAGGTGAGTCGGCAGCAACGCTCATGAAATTATGCTAGCAATCTCTTTAGCTGATAGCCATTGAAACCCACCAGAGGGTAGATACTCCGACATGGCCCAGCCGTACAGATTGTTTACGTCGAAGTACATTATAAAATCTTCAGGTGCCTCGCGGTTGTACTCCGACATGTACCGGTTATTCGCCTTGGCATACCTATGCACGCACTGACAAATACCTCCGCGAATTCCTCGTTCGAAAAGGAGCAACATGTCGATATCCGTCAGAAGGTCCAGTCCAACACGCGTGTTCCTTAACATGGCCTGCCACGAAAGGCCTGGGGATGTGAAGTAGTGGGCGGGGTCCAGGGTGTATTTCCCCAAACATACACTCCTAAATTTCTCAAACAGATCTGCAAGTAACCGCACATCTGTGCCCATGTACAGACTTGCATATTCTCTCAATGTCTTGATCTGGAAAGTCCGCCACACTTGTGTCGCGTGTTCGTAATCTTCATCAGAAATTTCTGACTCTGACAACGAACTATAAAATTTTGATTTTGGGGGAAGCGTGGCCTCGTCGAGTTTATCCCAAGAATCCATATATTCGTAAGGGAAGACCCTTTCCGCTTAACTAATTGGAACTTCTCGGGGTCGGTGAAATGACGACGGGTAATGTTCATATCGTCGTCCTCAAGGGTCCCAACCAGTTTGTCTAATGGGGACTGCATGAAACGGTATGAGTCCAGAAACCTTAATGTGACTGAAGTGTATTCAATCTTTTTAGAAAAAGAAATGTATCGTTCTGTGTTGATGGGAAGCACATCCATCCCAGCCGTCGAGTTTTGATAAAGCCATAACTATGAAGTGTGCGTCATACCCAGAAAGATTGTGAAAGAAAATGGGTATGTACCTTTTATTTTGAAACTGCAAATTGCAGTCATTATGTGCAGCCCCTCTAAATTTTCCTGTGATATGACAGTGATCGCGGACCTTGACGGTCCCCGGTTCAATGTCTTTCTCACAAATGTGGCATACTGTAGCATCAGCAAATTCTGCTTCCTGCTCATCTGTCATTACAAGAGGGATACATCTCTTGTAAATTTTATCGACTTCCTTGGCAAGATTGACGAGTTCGTCAACAAGCCATTTCTCGGGATTTGCACCCGAGTATGAGTCGAAACGCGACAGACTAGGTACGTCCGCACAAACGACCTGGTATGCGGCAGCGAAAGGGACATGTTTCTGGACTCTAGTAGTGTGAGAGGTGTTGGGTGGTGGGCTGCACGAATCATAAGGTTGCAGTAAACTTTCAAAATCCGCGTAAACGACGACGGGTACATGCAGCTTGTGTACAAAATCCTTAAACTTTAAGGTCTTATCGTCGTCGCCGGGTAGATCAACTCTTACAGGATCGACCCTTGCGCAATCGATCTCGTGGCGGTCCAGGATATCTTTGCGACTGAAATGTTGCAGACATCTGTCACAAATAAATATAGCACCATTATGGTTTCCTATTGAAGATTTGACTAGCCGCGACAAGTCGTGAATCCAACAGTAATGGAATTTTCCACTACCGTCAGTAATCATCAACATGTTTATGTGTTTATCGCGCTTGTCTGCAGTGTGATGGAGGGCCCCGGAAACTACATGCCTACCTTTAACTACATCCAGACCGAAAACATTTACAGAATAGTCTGGATTTTGCCTCTCAAATTTTGAAATGTCTGAGAGTTTTACCGGAAACTCAATACCTGAAAAATCGAATTTGTGGTTGGCGTATGCTTTCCTGTAGTTATAAACTAGTGAAGCATTTTTTTTCGGCGCCTTTACTTGAGAAGCAAGAAGCGTCCATAGAAAGCATTGTTCGTCTTTGTTTTTGACATTGACAACGGCCTGCTTTCTACAGATATCAAGTGGCAGAGCAACATAGGATGACCCCCGATAGAAAGGTTCGAATTTAGAAATATTAATGTCGAGGGATATTATTCTATCGAGAGTTTTGCCACTGTCCCGCTCTTGAAACTCACTTAATTTTACAATGATCTCCGACTTCACATATTTTTCATACCAATCCGACAGGCAAGTGCTCCTTGTGATCTCACGCATCTTTGTGAGAAAACACATACGGGCGGTTTCGAAATTTAAGTCCTTCTGTATTCTGAATGAAGTAACCAGCCCAACCTGAACCTTTACGGACGGGGAGGACTGGTTATCAACAATTTCACGTATTTTTTTATCCAAAATCAAAGCACGCATAAATGAAATTAGCAGGTTCAATATAACTTGGAGAATTTTGAATTGTGCCGGAATATATTCTACTCTTAAATGCACTTTGCCTGTCTTCAAGGACTAAGGACGATGCTGCCAACTTCACATCCTGTTGCTACTTGACTACATGATGCTACTGGATTATTACTATGTGCTGCTGGGGGTGCCGAGGTGGATGTGCTGGCAGCTGCTTGGCTGTTTGATGGTGTCGGCTGAGAACTGCCTGCTATGTCTGGTCGCCAGGAAGACAAAGTGGTCTGTTGGCTTGGTCCGCCACGGTGGGCACGCGTGTAGCTGGTCGCCATGTAGATCCGGTGCTCTGTCCCGTGCACGGTAGACTGATTGCTTGGACCCACCACAGCGAGCATGGATGTGGCGAGAGGCCGGGTAGGTGGGGTGCTTGGTCCCTGCATTGGTGCGGCATGAGTCTCCCAAGGCCGCCACATTGGTGGTGAAGGAGGCTCATTCCTCCTGGAGGCAGGTTTATTCCTGTTTGCGACCGATCCGGAACCTGAAACAGAACAAAGGAAAATTTTTAGTAGCATAGAAAATAAATATATAAACAGTAAACAATGACTTATTCAAAGAAGTCGTAATGACTTACCATTAACTCCATGGTTCCGGTGTGTAGGCGGATCTCCTGCTGGCTGCGGTGATGGATTGGATCCTGCAGCCGGTGAAGCGTGACTCGTAGTAGGTTTTTGTACCAGAGGTTTTATTGGCATTATCCATCTCTGTGTTGATGGCGTTGGTGGCAGACTTAGTGAATGTAGGCTTTGTTTTGACCCTATGGCATCTAAACTCCACTGTGAAGAACCTGAAAAAGAATAAGAAAAATTTTTAGTAACAAGAAGAAAAACAATAATAAGCAAAACAAAACATTTTAAAAAATATTGGTAATTACCACTAGAAGTAGTTCGTTGTCGTTTGGAGTTAGACCGTATAAGAGCCCCATTCCTTTTTCTCTGCTGCTGGCTAGAATTTTTTTCCATATCTGAAACATAAAAGCAGTGTATATATTAGTATAAATATAAACAAAAGAAAAAAAATACAAGTTAAAAACAGATCCACAAATCTTAAAGGACGCACATACCTTCAAAGACACGCATTTCCAGATGGGTAGAAAAGAATGAAATAGAAAAAAAATAGATTTACAAAAAGAAATACAAGTTAAAAAATTGCTCACCACTATTCAGTTCGTTGGTTGGAATTTTCAAACGTTCATCAATTCCTACAAAAGAAAAAGTCAATGGTAGAAAATTAGCAACACTTGACAGTATAATGAATAATCTCTAAAAAATTTCTTACAATACTCATCAAACTGGCTCAACTCAGCTGTACTTAAAAACAATATACTTTACACCGTGAACACTAAAACAAACTTGAGCAATTTATTGATATGTATTTCTATCTCTTACCAGGAAGAGACGAATTGTCTAATTCATACCATAATCAGTACATTTCTGTGAAACAAACATAGTATATAGTACATTATTTAGGAGCAAACTACCGAGCGTGGTGGTGTAACGGTTAGCGTTCTGGCCTTGCATTCGGGGGGACCGTGGTTCGAATCCCCGTCCGGGCATCCAGATTTGGGTTTTCCATGGTTTCCCAAATCACTCCAGGCAAATGCCGGGATGCTTCAGTCAAAAGGCCATGGCTGAATTCCTTCCCATTCCTTGCCCCCCCCCTCCCCCATCCTTCCCCGTCTCTAAAATACATCGCTGTTAGAGAGACTTTAAACAGATAAAAAAAAAGAGCGAACTATAATAATGTAGAGTATGCTATTGAGAAAGTGTGAAAATTTTTACAAGTGTTATTGAACATACCTTCGTAGTTGAAGAGATCTTCAGACATGGCTACTGGAATTCAGAAGAGACACGACCTTACTCGTCGAACTGCAGAGCAGAAGTGACTGCAGCTTGGTGAAAGCAGTCTATTTATACCTGTTATCCGCGCGATATCTAGGTCAGCGTGGCGGATGTTAGTTACAACAGGTTCCTACCTGTCCGCGGTATCGATTTCTAGGTCACTGTGTAGCCCTCACACTCCAGCATAAGAGTACATGTAGCCCCCACGCTCCACCATAAGAGCCCATGTAGCCGCCACGCTCCAACTATAACTACTCACCTGGGATAGGGGAATAAGCCTCTCTGTCTTCCTGAGTGTCTATTTTTTAGTAGCACTTAATGTTCGGCAAAATTAATACACTAAATTACTATAATTAATAAATAACTAAAACGGATTATTTATGTGTCATGGAAAAATCACCCATCAGTAACATCAGAACCCCCTTTTCGAGCACACTCACCCTCATAATTCCCACTCACATGTTCACACATTTTGTGTGTGTTGTTTGTGTGGAAGGTCTGCGGTTGGGCAGCGTGCCGTTCACGCTCGAGCTAGACAACTCAGGACACTCAGCGTTGCCATTTTCACGTGTAGAGACGGTATAGCGAGAATGTTCTCAAGTGCGGCAACGGCGCGCTCACGACTATCCGCCAGTTTTTCTGACCACAGAAATAGAGTGGGAACTACATAATCATGGCATTTGTTAACATATAAAGCATATAACAGCATCTGCAGACAGAAAGTATTAGTATTAGAAGCGAAGAGGCCTCAAGGAAGATGTCGCGTCAGAAGCATCAGATAAGTGTGTGCGAGACTGAAGAGGCAGCTGCACAGTAGGGGAAGAGGAGAACTGTGTTCAAGACATTCCCGGCCAGAGGCGTGAAACTGTCCCACATGTTGTTTTCAGACTAGGCACAAGTCCTCCATGCCGTACTATGTATCTGCCACCTGTTGGTCTTTACGGGCTTGCTATTTTCGGCGACCGCGCTTGATTTTTTTGTACGTTGCTATCTTCATTTATTCTTATATCTCTGTTTCGTTGTTTCTGATGTTTATTTTCAGCTCCTATTTTAACAAATGTTTTATAATTTTTCACGTCCTTTCCTAATTCTCACATACTTCATCTCTGCAGCTTGTACGCGACTTCTGCCTTTTCTCTTTGCTATCCATAACTCACTTCCATAGAGAAGAATAAGAACTGTCATTTATTTGGAGAATCCGAAAGGTGAACAAAATTTTCTGTTTCTCAGTAACAGGTAATACTATTTTTTTTTTTCTTGTGGCTTTCCGCCTCGTTGACATCGAGGGCATTAGAGGCGGAATGCGTCTGGGCACAAGGAACGGGGAAAAGGAAGGGGAAGGAATTCGGCGATGGCCTTTTTGAAAGAAGCATCCCTGCATTCGCCTGGAATCATTTGGAGAAACCATAGAACGTTAACCGTTCACCCACCACGTTTGGAGTGATGGTATTCTGTTATAATTACTTCCTTCTGAAAAGAAATATTCTTTCCACCGATTTCTCTCACTGAAGTGTCATACTGCAGTTTTAAGGTTTTCAGTGCGAGCTTGATTTAATAGTTTTATAATTTTCTGAAAGTTCTGTTACCAGGATTGGTTCAGGCCCATCCAACGGATGTAGTTATGTAGAACCACTTATAGTCAAATCTAACACGGATGTTTACATTTTTCTAGCGTTAGATATTACCGCGGCATTTTACCACGGTTGAAGTTATAAGGACACTTGTAGACTATTTCGAATCACAAACTCAAATGTTTTCAAAATTACGATCTTGCAGATATCATGCTTAAAGACGACTAACACTTGACAATCTACACAGTGTTAAAACGTGTGCCAAATATATGAGGACGTGATAATATGCATCAAAATAAAACAAAAAGTCTAACAAACATTTACCCACATATAAATCAGAGTTAATGACAAGTGCGCAATGTATGTCTCGGCGCTTCTGCTTACGAATCACGCACTCTTTGAAACTGTCTCGATTGACCCTTGTACCTCTCCAGTGCGTTTAATCACGTACAGCACCAAGCAGGGCAGTTTTAAAGAGTGTCTGATTCCTTGCTCCGAAGCACAGAGTCACGCTTTGCCGTGGATGAGCGTCACGTTGCGCACCTGTTATGAACTCTGAAAGTATGTGTTTGGTGGCTAATGCTTATTAGACATCTTGGTCCTAAAATATTTGACGCTTTTTAACACCCTGTATAAACACCTTAATCATAAATATCGCGGCTATTAAGTCGTGAAACATTTTTCTTGTCATTCCAGCTGCAGGAAAGCACTCGGAATTAATTTCTGTCTAATTCCCGCGTAGGAAGCTGTCGCGACTACAGCCATAACCGTAAATTTGCGTTTCGGAATCTGAGCGGACGAGATTAAAAACTGGTTTCTGTCGGATACTTTTTAATCAATTAGCGCGAATCAATATTTGTTGTCGAGTGAATGGTATTATCAAGCACCATGGGCTGAGCAGCAGTTTACACACAAGATGTACTGCCCTATAAATAAGCTGCGTCACAGCCACTGGGCCAGTGCAGTTGAGTCACCAACACCACCGGATAGCACTGCCCCATATGCCATCTCCACGTACAAGTAAGCATTATTATTGTTCAGAATCTGATTAGGTCGAAAATAATTATTTCCACTTTAGGGCTCATCTGACCACATTCCGCAAGCCGTTCGTTTAGGTGGTAGATTTTTGTATTCTTAAAAGTTATTTAAGGAAATCTTTCATGTGGCATAAGTGTTCAAGGAGAAAAAATCAGTATGACGATTTGCTGATGACATTGTCTTTGTCAGCAGAACAGGGTAGGGATATTGAGAAAGTACTGAATCGCATGAACAAAATACTGAAGGAAGATCATGGACTGAATATAAATCAAAGCAAGACAAAAGTGATGAAATGTAGCAGAAATGATACCAATCACAGTAGATTAAATATAAAAATAGGATTGGATGCTATTTGACAAGTAAGTGAATTCTTCTACTTGGGAAGCAAAATTACAACCGATGCAACAATGATGTTAAAAGCAGAATAGCACTAGCAAAAAGAGTATCAGTGAAAAAGAGAACTCTTTTAGTTTCAAGTATTGGTCTAGGACTTAGGAAGAAATTTTTTAAAACTCTATGTGTGGAGGACAGCACTTAATGGTAGTGATGCATGGACTTTAGAAATGCCAGAAAGAAAGAAAATTCAAGCATTTGAAATGTGGTGCTACCGAAGAATGCTGAAAATTAAGTGGGCAGACAAAGAACGAAATGAACGAGTTTTGGAAATGATTGGTGAGGAAAGAAGTTTGTCGAAGAAGCCTGCAGAAAGAAGAGACAGGTCATATTTTCAGATACGCAGGATTAGTTAATTTGTTAGCAGAGGGAAGTCAAATGTAAGAACTGTAGAGGAAGATAGAGATTAGAATATATGAAGCACACAACTGAGGACGTGGGTTGTAACGGGTATGTTGCAGTAAATTTTTTTATTGCAATGTCATCTGGGTGAGAAGTGAAATTAACACACTAAATGCACTGCCATGTGATAGTCAAATCTTGGAGTTACGAACATGTTCAGTTGTAACAAGCTGGATATAGTGCAGGCAAATTATAACGGTATCAGAATCACGGCTGGCTGGCTTATGGCTTTACTACGCCTCGTCGACGTCGAGGTGGGTAAGGACTGGGGGTAAGGAATAAGAAGGAATTCGGCCATGGACTTTCAAAGGAACCATCCTGACATTCTCTTGGAGAGATTTAGGGAAACCATGGAAAACCCAAATCTGGATGCCCGGACGCGAATTCGAACTCGTGTCCTGCCGAATGAGAGGCCAGAGCGTTACGGCTCGCCCACCACGCTTATCACAGAATGGTTGGTAAGGTCTTTACATTTTGCTGTTCGTTGGTTTTGAAAAGCGTTCCGTTAGAGAAGTTTATGGACCCTGTAGGGCGAAGGAAATGAGGCAGAGCTCGGGTGACGTGGTGGATGTTGATACGCAGACAAGAAACTGGCAGCAGAGAACTAGACTTGGTGAGAGGGATAAAGGAATGGCAATGGACGGAGTGCAGTGGCGAGTCTTCAGTTTTCCTGCGGGAACTAAGCGGTGTGGTAGTGATGAATCTTACGATTGCCGCCCTCGGTAGCGTAGGGGCTAGCTCCGCGTGCCGAAAGTCGCCGGTTTGAGTCTGGCCGCGGGCATGGGTGTTTAAGTGTTGTGTCTGTGAATGTCATGTCTGTCTTGTGGTGTGTATAATTAGCTGAAACAAAAAATCATCAGGCTGGCTGTATGGCCTAAGACGCCTAAAAAAAAAAAAAAAATACCTTTATACTTTGAGAATTGACTTGCGCATAATTTTAATGTAAATGTCAACTATATCTTATTTATCTCGACAATAATACCAAGAAAAGAAACTCATTTTTCCCACAGACCATATGTAATCTCTACCTTTAAGGCATATTTTAATCACAATTAAAGTTACAAACAAGCAACATTTTTCTTTTTTGTCAAAAACAATTATCTAAAATAAGATTTATTCCCTAGGAACAAGTAAAAACAGCACAGAGGAGTATTTTAGAGTCAATCCGTTTATATATTTAAGAAACAATGTCTCAGAATACTGGTTTTCTTGAGATTCTTCAAACCAATGAAAACTTGGGATTGATGCAGTAGAAACTATGTAAATGGACTAGCGTAAAGTTTCACTGATAAACAACCTAAAAGTTGTTGATGATTTGTTTCTACGAGTGAAAAACCACAGTGGACGGAATTGTCAGAATCCGGATGGAGGTTTGGCTTTTAACACAGAGGTATCGGATGGACTGGTCAGTGGAAGTCGCGCGTTCGAAGACGTATGTGGGTCTGGCTTTTTGATTCCACGTTGGAATCAACAGCTTCTGAGTCAAGATTGGTGGCGATAAAGTTCGCGATGGAATGTGAACGCTGGTTGAAAAATCGAGACTTGTAGCTTCATATTGTGATCAAACTCGACTCACAGGGCTCATACGAAGTCTTTGGTTGACTATGCGACCACGACTTCGTCATAAGCTTCGACCGACTTATCAGTACGAATGGCGCTCTGATTGGCTACTTCACGAGGGTGCTGTGCTGTGATATGAACTGGCGCATAAGAGACAAGCGAAATTCTCGTTGCACCCAAGTATTTTTTTCTTTCTTTCTCGTACAACAATATTAAAAAAGTCACTTTGATAAAAAAAAAAAGCCTATGATCATTCAGCTGTTTTCTTTGGTGATTTTTGTTTACTTACGTGAAGGTCTAGTTTTCTGCTTGTACTCGTGTCTAGTGGGTAGTTATTATGTTATTTTATGTAGCTTGAAGACGGCTACTGTTGAGGTTAAAAAAAAAAAAAAAAAAAACTTTCTGGAGTGTCCGTTCGTAACGAATCCTTGAAAAATTGTTCAAAGTTGATATTGCCTATTTCCAATTCGTGTAGGTTTCGCTGAATTGCAGAATTGCATTATTTGCCTAGTGATGTAACGTTTAGTTTCTGATGCCTACATATGTTTACAAGCATACGGGCGTTTACTGTACTACTGCATTATTTCAGATGGTTCGTTTTCTTTAATGAGAGAGAGAGGTTCTCCATGCACAGATGAGCTCGTAAAAGGAATAAATTTAAACTTGTTATGTGTTGCATTAACCAAAGTACTTACTTCTAACATAATTTGTAGGTTAAGCGCAAACGAAACATAAGATTTTGTTTCGTGGTTAGTTTGCCATCCAGCACTATTTCATTGAAAGTGGTCACAAGTCACAGAAATTGGCATCATTTCAACTTCCAGTTAAATAAATATAACGCTATAGCATTAGAAAAGCAGAGGTGTTTTAAAGAGACAGAATGTAGATATACGATAAAGTGTAAGTTTCGCGTAGGTGTGAGATTACAAATATCAGTATAGTTTACTGATAACAGATATTTGCCGTCGCTACTGGGACTCCTTGCTGTGGACCACTGCATTCAGTGCCCTCAAGTGTTGGTGTTTGACGCCTGTGTGGGGTGGGGGCTGCCCTCTGTTTATGACGGCGGAGAATGATCGCGGCGGCAATTACTGTCACGATCCGCCCAGGCCGGGCTGCCCGTAATGCCAGCGGCACCGGCTAACGACATTGAGCCGTATTTACGACGGCTGATTGAATGTGGGCACCGCAAGATTGGCTGCCGATATAATACGTCAATTTAAATTCGAGATTAGCCTGCGCAGCGGAGGCACTGCCCGAGCCGGACGCCTGGCTCGGACCAGCTCCACTAATTGCGGAGATAATTTGTGCAAGCCGCCTGCTGCTGCAGTGTGCTGTTAATTAGCCGGGATTTAATTACCGGAGGACGAGGAGCGGCGGGTGCGACGCAGGACCGGGAGAGACACTCGGAGAAACAGAGAGAGAGAGAGGGAGAATGCAGGGAGCAAGACGAGACGCAAAGAAGGTGAGGCACCTGTTTCATTCGCACCTGACTGCAGGCGATTAAGCATAACATCTCAAGTAGCAAGGCTTGCTTGATACCTGCGGGATGCATGAACAAATATGAAAATTAATAAAACTTAAAACATAAGGAAATAACTGAGAAAGCAGGACTACAAACATCGTTTTAGAAAACGGAATACATGAATATAGACGCAAAAGATCAGACATGGACAGTGAATACTAGATATGGTGATATTAAAAGAACACAGACGTTCATATACCTTGGTGAAATTTTGACTCCCGATGTTAATCAAAAGGCGGCAGTTGAAGATAGGGTGAGAAAGATAGAAGCAGCCTTCCGGATTTGTCAAAAGACATACAAACCGAAATTACTCCCATCAGGCGAAATACAAGCACTATAGTACATTAGTCAAGCCAGAATTTTTATACGCAGCAGAAACACTAGCCAGAATGCGATTGACTTAAATTAAAAGAAAGGAAGTTTTTAAGAAAATCTTGAGACCAAAAAAAGTGGCAGGAAACGAATTTAATTTCCGTTTAAAATCAAACCACGAATTATAAAGCACGTTTTAAAAAAATACCAAACACAATTAAGAAAAGGAGATTAGCTTTATATGGGTACATCAAGAGAATGGAACCAGAAAGAATAGCAAAGAAAATACTCAACTTTAGAGAGAACAGGAAGACTCAAGTTCCATGGGTGAAGGAGGCCCATCAGGATCTGAAAAGATGTGTCATGGAAGACATCCAAGACAGGGAATTATTCAGAGGAAAAATTGCGGGGGTTAAGGATCTGACCGAAGAAAAACCAATCAGGAAAAGAAGGTCATTTTCAGAGGAAGAAAAATCAAGAGGGAGCCAGTGAATGATGGAGTATTGGCGACGGAGGGAGGAAACTCAGAAGAGGAACATAAGTTGCGTAATGGTAGTCCATGATGGCTGAAACGAATATGAAAAATAAAAACATCTTAAAACCGACGTAAAGGGGTATGGCTCAACTTCTTAGGGACTGACGAAACACCCAAGTGTACGGTTGCTACATCTACATAAACACTCTGCAATTCACAAAGCTGTGGGTGGCAGAGGTCGCTTAGCAGCAAGACTCTTCTCTTCAATGGTACGAGGGAAGCAAGAATAATATTAGCTTCAGTGTGGCACCATATTTCTCTAACGTTATCACTCCTATCATTGCGACTCAAATAGGTTGGTGGACGACGGATTTCACCGCAGTCGTAAGTAAAAGTGGGTGTACGCATGTTAACCAATAAGTTCAAACGAAACACGCGTCGTCCATCTACCAGAGTCTCCCAGCCCTGTGCCGCTTTCGTAAGGACTGTAGCAAGCGGTCACGAATCGAGCGGATCTTCACTGTCAATCAACCTTTTACGAAACGGATCCCAAATGGCACAACTGTAGTACAAATGTGGAAGCACAAGAGAATTGTACGCTATCTGCTTTGTTTGTTCATTACAATTTTTCAAGATTCGACCTATTAATCGGGACGTAGAATGAGCTGTACCTACGACCGAATCAATGTGCAAGTCCCATTGTATGCTCGTTTGCAATGTTACGCCCAAATATTTCACAAAATCTACCATATCAATAACTGAACTGTATATTTTGTATTTCTGAACAAACGGATTCATTTTGTTAGTTATGCATATTGCCTTGCATTTTTTACAATTAAGTGTAAGTTGCCATTCGTCGCACGATGTCAAAATAACGTCCAGATCGCGCTGATTTTCTAAGCAATCGATCGAATTCCTTACTTTCCTATAAATGACCGCATTATTAGCGAACAATCTAAAACTGCTTTTCACTTTGTCTCCGAAATTGTTTTCAAAAATAGGAGTTGTCATATTACACTTCCTTGAGGTGCAGCCCATGTAACATCTAGATTAGAAGAAGTTTCTCGTTCAATCGATCGAATTCCTTACTTTTCTAAAATAACCGTATCATCAGCGAACAATCTAAAACTGCTATTCACTTTGACTCCGAGATGGTATACAAAAATTAATAAAAGGAGTTGTCCTATTACACTTCCTTGAGGTACAACCCATGTAACATCTGTATTAGATGAGGTTTCTCCTTCAATGACGACATATTGCGACCGACCAGTTAGAAAATCCTTTATCCACTCACAAAGTTGATCTGATATGCCGCATTCTCGAAGCTTCGCTAAAAGGCAGTTGTATTACACAGAGTCAAAGCCTTCTGAAAATACAAGTACAAAAAAAAAAAAAAAAATCGCATCAACTTGTGAACCTGCGTCAATAACTCACTGACAATGTTACACATTCCTCGACCTTAGGCAAAGAATCGGAATGTTCAGTGATCCTTAAACAGATCTACAACCTACTAGGCACACGAAAAGTGTCCCAGGGTGGAGGAAGAGGAGTTGATACGAACATTTAATTATTTTTAGATTGATGTTGCAAAAAAATGGCAAAAAAAATTAAAAACTTCGTGTTTGGTTAGGAGGCTGTACCGGATACGCCGTGGCGGCCTCTTCAAACAGAGCAGTGGCCATCACTAGTTTTTGCCCCTGCTCAAAAAAGTCACTGCTTTGAGGTCTCGCAGTCACCTAGACATCCGTGTGTATATTGTATCAATTTATTTGATCACTAGTGTATACTCGTGATTTTTTTTTTTTTTTAATTGGCCGTAGCGTGAATAAAGTCTCTTGAGCTAGAAGAACTCAGAAGTATTAATAGACATATAAGAAGCGGACAGAAACTATCGCGCAATCGTATAATTCAAGGTCGTAGACTCAAACTTGCTGAAATACAAACCCTGATGTCCTCTTCAAACAACCTAATAACTCAGGTACAGCGAATAAATAAATAAATAAAGTTCATCCATATTTTTGTAACTATGAAATGCTACGAAGAGCAAACTTAATTTATGTATTATCCCAATTAATTTGGTAGCAGTTGCTCATCTATTAAATCGTGGCCATCACCTCTAATTTCTTCTAATGATATCTGTGGTGGCTGTTAAATTGCGAGTGAAGGCTGACACGTGACACCGTTCTCCAGCCAATAGCTATCGAGTTGAGTGAGTGAGCTTATGATATTATATTGTAGATTATGTGTGTTTAGAATTCTGCTTAGTGTAGACAATGCAAAACAAACACAAAATGATTACAAGACATTATTAAAACCAGTCATTCGTGAGACCGGACTAAAAACCGGCGATGCAATTCTCCCTACCCACACGCTGCCGATATGATATGGCCATCAGAGACCCGTACTCACTGCAGCAATACAAACACGTTGCTTAAATGCAGAAGCGATCGCAACAATCTCTGTGCTGAAAACCGTCATCACCACAAATAAACTGCGTTCTACTTAAACATGCCTCAAAACAGATTTTACAGCCTTGAATGATTTCTGATAACCGATTTTTGTCTACAAGTGGTGAATCATTTATAATCACAACCAATTCATACGTTCTTATGGCTTATGAGTGAAAAATTTATTGGATCAAATTAAAAATATGTTTCATTTAAAATAATTGCAGGAGTTATGAAAGATAAGTGGATACGTTTCAGAGAAACAAAGAGCGGAGCAACTGAAAATTATATAACGGGGCATTAAAGACGTAAATTTTATATTTTTCCCGTCTCTAAAGACCTCGCTGTTAAGAGACGTTAAGCAGTTTATATACAGGGTGTTACAAAAAGGTACGGCCAAACTTTCAGGAAACATTCCTCACACACAAACAAAGAAAATATGTTATGTGGACATGTGTCCGGAAACGCTTAATTTCCATGTTAGAGCTCATATTGTGGACGGCTGTGATACAATACGCCATTCTCCAGGGCTGCATAAGCGCATCAGGGATTCCATGCGACGGAGGGTGGATGCATGTATCCTCGCTAACGGAGGACATTTTGAACATTTCCTGTAACAAAGTTTTTGAAGTCACGCTGGTACGTTCTGTTGCTATGTGTTTCAATTCCATGTTTAATGTGATTGAAGAGAAGTAATAAAATGAGCTCTAACATGGAAAGTAAGCGTTTCCGGACACATGTCCACATAACATATTTTCTTTGTTTGTGTGTGAGGAATGTTTCCTGAAAGTTTGGCCGTACCTTTTTGTAACACCCTGTATATATATATATATACGTTGGTGGTGCCAGAAGATTGATAACCACTAATGGAAAGTGCAATCTTGCCCCATTAAAAGTAAGACAATACAAGTAGGAAAGCAAGAAAAAAAGTTACAAAATAGACAAGCTCATGACTTTTGATTCTGAACCAAAACTAATGAAATCATATCAACCCTTCTTTATGTTCGATCCTTCAAAATAAATTGTGAGATGGAAACCGTGAACTATTAATCAATTTGGAGTGATAATAGGGTTATTTGAACGTCATCCAATAATTTTTGGATTACACTGAAAAAAATATTAAAATATGGATTGAGTTTGAAAATAAAAGTTTAGTATTGTAGAGTACCAGCAAGTGTAAAGTGAAACTTCATATGTTGCTGAGTTACTAATTTTATTTTTCCGTAGGTAAGAATGCCTTGTAGATAATATAGATTGCAGGATAAAATGAATTAGAAATTCCCTCCATTATAATCATAAATAAGCCCCGGATTCTTAGGTTCGAACCTATTTTGTTCCCAACCTAATATTCTCGAAATTTTAACTTTCTTTTTCGTCTGTTGTATAAACTAATAATATTCATAAATTTAATAGGACCTAAATGTACCTAATCTTTATGTTATGACCTAAAATGACCTAATTTGGTTTTTAGAACCTAAAAGAACCTAATTCGATGTATTGATCCAGTTCGACTGTAATTTTGTTACTTAAATAAAACAAATGACCGACCGGATTAGCTCAGCGGTACGGGCCGTGGGCTAATAATTTGGATTCGGGGGACACCATGGGTTCGAACCCCTCCGTCGGCTGTTCTGAAATGGTATTCCGTGGCAAATGCCAGAAAAGTGTCTTATTGACAGGCTACGGCTGCTTCCTTTTCCCCCTTCCTTCTCAAAAATTTCGTTTCCTTCTTCTACATCGATCCAGGTTAATGTCATCTGGGCGATCGGGCCAGTCATCATCCCCAGCTGTATCTACGTGAATCCTAAGCTCCAAGACACTGCAAATGTAGGCGGTATAGGAATGATCCATCGCAGAGTCCGAGGGTGAAGCCAAGCTTGGAAGGTAACCGAACTATGTTTACGTGTAAAACAAATGGATTTGTTTTAAAATTGGAATAACTATTCACTACAATATTAAATGATGTGTTTTAACCTCATTGTTGACGGTAACGTATAGAAAAGCTGTAACAATTCAGTGTGGCATCTTCACATTATTACAAACGTTTACATTCAGTAGAAACAAATCGACAGAGCAAGTTTTAAACATAGCACGTTAAACATTAAAAATCTCAGAAATCTGAGAAATTAACATTTGTGTACCATCATCCTTCAGTGGTAACACGGAAATTAAAACACTGTGTAGGCTTATATACTTTTAGTTCCTTCTCTAAAAGCAATAATGCCTAAACAGAAATCCTCAAGAAGTAGTCTCCTGCGAGAGTGGATTGGAACGGATAAGAACTTTTCTACAGATGGGAAAATTATATATTGTGAAGCATGTGTAAAACCAGTAAATTTAATTTGTTTTATATATGTATATCTTTTATATTTTAAAAAAATAGATTTTATTTGTTTTCATTTCTAAAGTAACAGAGTCTAGACTGTTGGATGAAATTTCATAATATTAACTGGGTATTATCCGGGGTGTTATAGTCAGGTGGACTATTTTTATTTTTGCCTTCTATATAGGTGCCGGCAGAAAAACGATCCCACGTACTTACAGTATCAGAATTCAGCAACTCATTTGGAAAATGTTACCAAGAGAAATGCTTCCGAACAGGAGTTTCATTACAAGTTCAAAGCTGGGTGCAGAAGATTCGTTTAACCTGCGTCTATGTGAAGTTCTCACTGCCGCTAATATACCAGTTTCAACACCCCAGAATGCAGTCCTGAAAATCTTTTTGGAAGAATTTTGTAACAGAAAAATACCAGATGAATCCACTTTAAGAAAGAATTACTTGCCTCAGATGTACGAGAAAATCATTGAAGAAATACGCGTGGACATTGCTGACCACTTCATCTGGTTAAGTGTAGATAAGACGACAGATGCCTGCGGCAGATACATAGCCAGCGTTGTTATGGGCAAGCTAGCATGTGAGGAACCCAGTATACCCCATGTCATTATGTGCAGAGAACTTCCAATGACAAACCACTACACTATGGCAATTGTTTTAATGAATGCATTAAAGGTGTTGGGGCCAGATCCAAAACACGAGATTGTGGTTGTGGGTGACAGACAGTGCATCTTATATGATAAAAGCAGGGGAGTGTTTGAAGGCATTCCATCCCTGAATGCTCCATGTCACCTGTCTAGCTCATGGATTAAACCTGGTAGCTGAAAAAAATTCGGGAACAGCACCCTGTAGTTAACGAGATAATTTCTTCAGTGAAGAAAATATTCCTGAAAGCACCAAGTCGAGTCGTTATTTTCAGGGAAAAGCTTCCATCAATACCCCTCACTCCCGAGCCAGTGGTGACACGATGGGGGACCTGGCTATTAGCCGCAATATATTATGCAGAAAACTATGAGAGCATCACGGAGGTCATCGATGCATTAGATGAAAGCAAAGCTATTGCTATAGCAAATGCAAAGAAAGTGTTGCACTCAGAACCAGCTGTACAGGAGTTGACATATATAAAGGCAAATTATTACAACCTAGAAAATTCAATCAAGAATTTTGAAGGAGGCAATCTACCGTTGACGTAGCACTTCAAATCATCCAAGAAGTGAGGGCCAAAGTGACTCCTAGACCAGGTGGGGTGTCTATAGCTAAGAAGCAGGAGTCTTTTTTAGCCCGCAGTCCAGATTTCAAGAGGATGGAATACATAGGCCGTGTCCTCTGTGGTCTAAAGGAACAGGAATATTGCCTTGGAATCCTAAGGAAATCGCTGATATGAAGTTCGCACCTCTGACCACATGTGACGTAGAGCGTAATTTTTCCGCATTCAAGAGAATTTTAACGGAAGAGAGAGGAAGGTTTACTCCTGAAAATCTGTCAAAATATTTCATTGTTCAGTGTCATATTAGAAGTTTTAAATGAGTTATTTACCATACACAATAAAGACGAAATGTTTTGAACATAATAGTGGTTTATTTCGCATGTTTTAATGCGATCGAGCAATCCCATGATAGAAGTTTTTAAGGAGTACTTGACATTGTATTACAAAGTCACAATGGTTCTTAACACTATTGCAGTATATATTGCGTGTTTTAAATTTTATTTCCCTTAAAAACGTGTAAGTTCCTAAATCAGAATTTTAAAAACCTATAAAAGCCTAAAACGTAAGTTGAATAAACCTAAATTTGGTTTTTTAGAACCTAAAAATCCGGGGCTTATAAAAATAAAATAATTCTGAGGATTTACGAGTCGCCACTTTTTGTCGTTCGTCATCCACGACCGCCGTTTTTTAGAGACGGTTGATTCAGTGACACAGTAATTTATGTAAATAATGAATTTTTTTGCGTGCATAGTGAGCATGCCGGTAAAACTCAGCCTTTGCTTTGACTGGCTTTCGGGAGGACGCGTTTTTCATGGTATTCCAGGTGAATGCTGGGAAAGGCAATACCCAAATTTCTTCCTTGTTCCTATCTTGTACCTTCTACAATGACTTCTACGCCTATGAACCATAAGGCCCTAATTATAATAGTAAAAAAATGTTTGCTGAGTAACTAAACTTAAGGTCACTGACAAATTCACATTCCTCCATTCCGAGGCTACGTTTCGTTTGGAAATTCAGCTGTGACTTTCACGATTTCATCATCGTTTGGCAGTTATTTCTCACCTTTCCTGCAGGGTCATCGCATGTACTATAAGTGTTCCAGAGCAGCTTAGGTCCATGGGTTTAAGGATCCGATTTCCCACTGTTACAGACAAAATGCATATCATTTGTATTATTATCATTACTTCGCGATTCACTAAAATTGTGTGGCGGATGGTGCATTACACCTATCCGAAAGGGTAATGGTTTGGAAGGGTTATACGGGATATGGCAGGAGGCGCCCATGTGCACCATCCCAGCATTCGCCTGGAGTGATCCGGGAAAACAATGGAAAACCCAGAACAGGATGGCCGGAGTGCTTTATCGAAAGCTGCTCCTGTTTACTCGCCTGATAAAGCCTTTCTAGTCCATTCCCTAATCACTCATGAAAAAATGAGTACAAAAATGAATCCGTTATGGCCCGGATTTATCTTATCTTATTTTCACGGTCATTCCGAGATATGAATCTTGCTGGTAGCAATATTTGTTTTCTGTCATTCCGAAATACGTCAGTCGTGAATTTTTCAATTAGCTTTTATCGAGAGCAACGCCTTCGGTGCTTCAGGTCTTCCCAACCTAACTCCTTCAACATCGCACTTACGCTTTCCCTCCAATTATATATACCTGTCACGAATCGGGCGGC
The DNA here is from genome assembly GCA_031002005.1 of Vandiemenella viatica. Lineage (NCBI taxonomy): Eukaryota > Metazoa > Arthropoda > Insecta > Orthoptera > Morabidae > Vandiemenella > Vandiemenella viatica. The sequence continues at coordinate 301,216,243 of JARYHS010011408.1, read as the reverse complement.
TCTTCATTGGACCCTCTCTAATGACTCAATTAACACCTTTTGATGGGTACCCCATACAGAAAAACAAAATTCTAAGTGAGGAAGCACTAGTGACTTGTATGCAATCGATTTATCTTACGAAGTGCGTTGTTTTAAACTACGACCTAGAAACCGAAGCATGCGATTTGTTTTCCCAATTACATTCTCGATATGCTCATTCCACGACAAATTATTACGAATTGTTACCCCTATGTATTTAGCGGAATCTACCGTTCTAAGGACAGTATCATTAATTGTATATTCCGAGCTAAATGGTGTCACCTTTTACTCACACGCATGACATGGTACTTTTTAGCGTTTAACTCCAACTGCCAGTCTTTACACCACGCAATTATTTTCATAATATCGTCTTGTAACAAAGCGCAGTCATCCTGGATTGTGATTTCACGATAAATAATAGCATCATCGGCAAATAATCTTTTCATCCCCCCTTATTATGTCGCACAAATCATTAATGCATATGAGAAACAACAGAGGCCCTATCATGCTTCCGTTAGGAACCCCGGACCTCACTTCGTAAGTGATGAACGCTCACCGTCGAGAACTACATACTGTGTACTGCCCTTTAAAAAGTCTGCAGCCCAGTCGCATATTTGTCGAGATATGCCAAAACCACGAAGTTTCCTAAGTAACCAAATGTGAAGCACAGTGTCGAAAACTTTTTTAAGTCTAATAGAACTAAATGAACCTGGGATTGCTCATCTGTAAGTCGGCTCAAGTCGTGAATTAAAGGTGAAAATTGTGTTTCGCAGCATCAGCCTTTTCTGAAACCATGTATAGTGTTCAACGTGGCAGAAGATGACATAGGAACATGTTAACAACATACTAGTAAAAATCATATTCTGTGTCAAATAAAGTTAATTTTTAAAACAGAATTTCTAAGCTTCCGAAATGTTCGTATGAAAAGACTTCCAAATGAATACAACGTTGATTTCTCTAATTACACTATGTATAAACATAGAAAGCGAAGCGTAAACTAAATAGATTTTCCAAATTCGTTGTGTATAATGGGAGACTTCATTAAATTTTATACGTGTAACCTCATTATGAGCGGCCGGGTGGCACAGTGGTTAAGGCGTCTGTCTGGAGATCGATAGGTCTCCGTTAAAATCCCTGTCTCAGCGGGGATTTTCATAGGTTCTCAACAGATCTACTTTATCCAGTACGATTAGCAGATTAGGTTAGGAAAGGAGCTGGACTCCTTGCCTCCAATACTAGGCTAAGTATACCTACTTCGGGAGTGTCCAATTAACCTTCGCTTTGAATATCAAGCTTGACTTAACCTTACACTGTTTACTGAAGGGAAAAAAAACTAGAATTCCGCAGCATTAGCTTGATTTCTGTATGTTAGCCTGTCGATCCATATGTCAACATTGGGCTAACTTTATATGTAAAAACCAAACCTCTTGTTCGTAAGTCTCCAAAGTATCCGGTATCTCGACAGGCACCAGTGTAGGTGCGTCCCTTTCCTACGCTACACGCCCATTTTCAGAATTCAACAAAAAGGTCCTATACAAACACGGCGAACATTTTGAAGTCTCGTTATCTCCTGCTTATCAACAACTGGTGATTATTTGTTGTACAGTTAACGCCTCGTCAATTCCCAAACCTGAACAAGGTCGCACTACTCTTCCGCAAAAGATGGTCCACACCAGACTCACGTAGCACTGCCCAGTAAATAACAGATACGCCAGCAGAAGCCTGCGATCTTTGGTTACAGTTAATACGAGTTTTTGTGTAGCAGTATACGCAAATTCTCGGATAGAGATATCTGCGCCGCAAAAATAAACATTACACAAAAAGAAAATCAGTGTCGGCCTCAATCGCTCATGCTTGACTACAGCTTGAGACATTGACATCGCTTCCTTAGGTGAGAAAGGATGTTAAACAGAAGCTAGAGAAAAGCTTGGAAATATGTTTGTTAGATGATCTTGTCAGGAATTACGTGATAACAACAGGAGAGTAATTTCCGTACAATTATTATCTTAAAAAAATGTTGAATGTGTTACAAGAGAACGCGAATTATGAGCACCATGAAGCAGGAACTCTAAGGGAAAAACCATATCTGACACTTACTAAAAGTCAAGATAATTAAATTGTGACAGGGTGACATTGAAATGTTGTTGCTCGCGAAGTAATTACCGATAGAGTGACAGGAATTTAATATTATAAAACAAAGAATTGTTTGTATGTAAGTTATTTCATATAGCAAAATACCAATCTATTATGCCATAAGTCTGCAGACTTTGTTCAAAACATAGGGCCCATTTTGAAATAACTTCATTTACGAAGTCATTAGTTTACAGTGACGCGAAATGTTGCGAACATTTTTAATGCGTTATCAGATTCTACTAACAATTTTATAAGTGCGTAGTATGTTCGTGGATTACACTGAAATGAGGCAGTATACTTATTAAATGGTCTTTATACGTTGATTTCAAAGCGTATATGAATTTATTCAAATAATTCACAGAACCAGTTAGACTATATTATTACTCCTCAAGATATAAATAAAAATGTCGTTCTCGTTCAATGTGACTGCTGTTAGTAACATGGTATACATTGCGCAGGAAATCAATTTCTTGTAACACTGGATTGAGTATATCAAGCGTCGAAACTGCTGCGGCGGCATAGATTTCGTATCTATGCTCAGCGAGATATGCAGATAAAGGAACAGACTCTCTATTCTTAATTAAATCGCACACGAACGCTAGCAGGTGCCAAAACTGTAAAACGACGTGAACATGCAGTTGGAACTCCTCGTTTAATCCATTGACCTCGCGAAAGGACATTAAGGAAATCCTAAATTGATGTGAGGTAATGAAATGTTGTTTGTTCTTACTCGTGTTAAAACTATAACCTTCAAGTTCGTATAAATTTGAAAATCCTGTCGTATAGTTCCTGTTTTGAAACCAAAACTAACAGCGAGGAAGTTCCCAAACAGCTTGAGGTGATAGTGGAGAACGCGCCCACCGACTCATGTCAGTACGATCCCGAACACGACTGCAGCGACCAGTAACCGCACAGCCGCTGTCGCCTGCAGTCGGAGAAACGCGGAACACGTCAGATCGGGCATGAGGTTGCTTCTAGCTAAATTCATGAAAACGTGTTATTAACCTTCCTGACCATTTTGATTAACGGAAAACGGATTATTTTAATATGGATCATTTATCATGGCACCCGATATTATTTTTATAATTGACTTAAACAATGATAGCTGTAAAAATTAATAATATTATTAATAAAAATTTATTTTGTATTTTTTAATTAAGAAATGATCAAGTGGCACACGACAGCAGTTGAAGTTATCCTTCTCTCATGAAATGAGTCAAGCCATGGCAGCAGTTCCCAAGCTGCGTGTTTCCTAACCACAGTTGCACCTCTCAAGGGACCGGCAATAGATCAAAACGCTTTTATCTGCCTGCAGGGGATCTGTATTGTACTGCATTAAATGTATTATCAGGAATCTTGGACCTCAAATCACGTGTTGTCTACGAAACATCAGTCACTTGCTGTTCCGTTGTATTGGCTGCCTAGTGCAGGATAAAGAGGGAGGGAGGCAAATTCATATAGAATTGAAAAATTAGAATTGGAATAGTTTAGCGGGTTAGACGATTGGTAGCCTCTCCGTTTCCGTTCACGGGACTGACGCACCAGTGAGGGTTGCGTTTGATGCCACGTCACCGGACCGACCCCACTTAACAGGATGGCCGTGCAGTAATATAATGGATTAGATTGTGCAATTTCCATTAGGCGCTCGATGGGTGCCGAGTGAAGGGTGAGAGACTCTCTGACAGGCCAGCTGCCTCCTCACGTCCAGTAGGCCATCAGATCTCGACACTCTCACTTTGCAAGAGATTTCTATTTTTTTTTTTTTAATATTATAATTTCAACTGATGGATGACCAGGTGTACAGGATTATTGCTGAAAGAGGATTAATATATTGTAGAAAAAGAGTTGTAAAACCAGACATTTTTAAGGTAATATATCCATGGCCTCAGATCATGGTTTTACTCGTCTATTGTTAAGTGCAGCTTATAACTCTGCAGCCACTACCATACTGTTGCACAGACCACGTGTCGACGTATCTGTTACCATAAAATTCCCTAGAGGTAAAGTCCATCGTGCTATGATCTCTTGTTCCCAGCAGGACAGTTGTGGTCATTGAGTGGAAATCATTTTTCACACAATTTCAGAATATCATAACTCTGACTCGATGCCAATACCATCACCAAACAGAATAATTCTTTCCCAAATATAAATATAATCCTCACATGCAAGATACTGTCCGTAGTTGATGATGGAATATCAACGTTTTAAAAAATCTCTTCCACAGCTCCACACCTGGTCTTTACAACCGTTTGTGAAAGAGGCTCATCTCCTCTTAACACCGGTCGGACATCATTCGACTATCTCATCCACAAATAAACATTCGCAAGTCCCAACCGATATCACACGCAATTTTCGAAATTAGAATGTCCGCACGTTTATATTTAAAACCCAACTAACTTCAGCAGTTGTCTTCTTTTATATTTATTGCTTTACTATGCGTCGTCGACGTCTATGTCATTAAAGCAGGGAGACAATTGGGTGCAAGGAACGGTAAGGAATTCGGCCATCACCTTTGAAGGAATCATCCTATAATTGACCTGGAGTGATTCCAGATTGCTGGACGGTGACTTGAGCCCTCATCCTCCCGAAGCCAGGCTCAAGCTTCCCCGCTCACCCAACAGAAACACGAGACCTTGCCACGTTTCAACCGGCAAAGCTCTCGTTATACACTACAGTGTTAGAAACTATCACTGGCATTAGTACTAATCCTTGCGGGTGCGATATGCATAATACGTCCTTTTAGTTGAAGGTAACACGCACTACTTAGCTTCGCAGAGATAGATTCTGTTTAAGTGTTTAATTGATACACATAAGTTTTAAACATTTAATATTTTTAATATTTTAAATTCTACGGATGTCACAATATAGAGAAGTAGTAAAGCGATCAAAATATTAGTATCATGAAACTTCCTGAGGAATGTTTTTTTACAAACCGTTTATACTCCGGAATTTACTCTTTTTCGATTTTATCGAGATGGTGATTTTAGAAAATAACAAAGTTTACAATGGCGTTTGTCCAATCGTCTACGATAAATTGTGTAACTGACATGAAATTACCTGTTTACCATTTTCTACTAGCTTTTTCGTGATAATAGTGTGCATGTGCTCTGGGTAGTTACCACAGCAAATCTAAGAAGTTCGAAGTTCCAGAAAAGTCTATACAAGCAGACAATAATTTTCTACAACTTTTTGTGTCTTCACTTACCGTTTCAACACTTAGATAAAAAAATATTTAGGGCAAACTCTATGATATTCTGTGGTCAATCTCGCATGTAAACATGTGATGGGCCGTATTCTGTCTGTTTATTATGACACCATGCAAAAACTAACCGTTATCATGGGGTTTTACCGACAGTAAAGTTGACTACTCCTTTTAAGGCGTGTCATTCACTTCGCGGTTCGATACTAGGCGACACATCCATTTTTTCATTTTTTTGTGTTAATATATATATACTTTTACGTAACTTTGAATTTTTATTTATTGAGGTATCTGAGTCCGTGGAATTTTCAAGTAAATATCCCGGGATTCTCCAGGAGTGATTAGGGGAAACAATGAAAACTGCAGTCTGGATGGGCGGACGGGGATTCGAACCGGTGGTCGAGACCAGAGCGCTACCGCTCACCCACCACGCTCGGGTTGAGTTTCAAATTCTGACAGAAATGTTTTATGCCAAACATTTAAGTCGTGGTGTGGTATTAGAAAATTTAGATACAAAATTACAAATTCGACGAAAAGTCCAAGTAACCAATAATTTACACGGAGCCGCTTCAGTAAATTGAATATTCAGTGTGCCTGAGTGTTGTGTTTTCCTCTACGTGTGCGAAATGTGTGACTAGGATGAATGTTTATCAATGAATTAGGAGAAATAAGTGGCAGGTAACGATGAGCCACGGCGAAAAAAATAAAAAAATAAATAAAAGGAAAGTGTTTGTTTAAAAAGGAATTAGTACGTTATTGTGAGAGGTGTTATCAACAATGTTACACGAAAACGTAAAGCAAACATTGCACAGAGCTGTAGGGAACCCAGACATAAGCAAGTAGCTAGGAACAAGAAAACTTGTTACAGATCTATTTTTCCTCTAGTTTTTTAACGCATGCAAAGTTGGAGCCTACAGCAAGTGAAACATAAAACAACATTAAGACAGTAAAAAGTATTAGTTTAACTCGCTCACCTCAAGTTGCACTACGCTAGGGGAATTTCCGTTCGTAGTTCAAATAATCTAAAATTCCTTTACAGTAATAGCTGGTAGATTAAAGTAACATTTAGCGTTCTAGGACAATATGTATGTTACGATTTTGTTCAATAGTTCTCCTTACGGTAGGTATCAAATGGCATGAAGCAACGGTTGATGCTCTGTCCTCGCATTCGGGAGGACGCAGGTTCGAATCCCCACCCGGGCATCCAGATTTGGGTTTTCCATGGTTTCCCCAAATCATCCAGACAAATGCGGGGATGCTTCTTTCAAAAGGCCATGGCCGAATTCCTTCCCATTCCTTGTCCCCAGTTCCATCCCGCCTCTAATGACCTCGACGTCGACGAGGCGTAAAGCAATAAGAAAAAAAAAATGAAACTACGGAATGACAGAAGTCGACAGAAAGCAACTGCTATCAACAAACAGTATCTAACATCACTGCTAAAAGTCATTGGGGATTGTTTTGACATTCAGTCGTTACGAAAAAAAAACTAATATTTATAAAAAAATTGTAATTTTAAGAGCTACAAATTTATTTTCGTCATCGCAGATTGCTTTAACGAACGCTATTGAAAAGTAATGAACCCAGTGTGATTTACCAATAGTGGTGTTTCCACTTCTGGATATTAATTTAAGTAGGCTTCACTTATTCGCACGCCAATGACAGTGGTTCCAATATACGCGCCTCACGTAAATCAAAGCATATAATTAGTAATACCTTCAATACACTTGTGGATTGCCCTAGGAACAGGGGATTCCAATCAGTTTTTCTCATGTTACTTCAAGAAAGAATTCACCCTCGCATGCCCCTTATAGCTGAAATGATAAATAAAAACTGAAACCAGATTTATCCAAATTTAAGCCAGTGGCAAACGTCAAAAAACATCATAAATGTTATTATAATAATTCTAACAATAATTAAAATCGTAAATGTTTATGTTTAAAGGGACAAATATGCAAGTTTCTCTTTACTCAAAACTGAAAAATTTGGTGGTCAGTGATGTCTATCCACTAATATGCTTGGAATAAAATATTGTTTCCGCATGGTGCCTTATTGCAAAGTTGCAGGTTTCGAACAACAACAGCGTTCCCTTCCCGATTGGGAACGTTTTTACTGAACTTCAGCATTAAATCATCTTCGAGTTGAAGTCGGCGGGGATGTTTGGTTTTCATGTTTGTCATAGTGGAAAATCCGCCCTAGCAAAGATACGTCGTGCAAAATGGTATCAAAAATATAATTGCTGCTTTGCCAAGGAGATAAAAAAAACTGCCGGTGATTGCCTGCAAAACGACTCTTGAAATCTCTATTAGTTCCTCTTCTTCAGAGATGGGTAGGTGGTTGGTGGAATGATTTGCGACGGTGTTTCTGGAAAATAGCTGCGTAGCTCTGTTGGTATATTGTGGCAAGTACCATTTAATAACTGATTTTATTTGTTCAATTGGTCATAGGATTCCAAAAATGTTTCAAACTCATGAATTGGTCATATTACATATTTCAATCAAAAAGCCCAGAGAGGCATTTTTTTTAAATAGTTGATTGAACTATATTCTGCATCTAGTAATAATTCGTAATGACTTGGTTACAGAGTATCTTTCGCTGCGCATTCCACCCCTGTCGTAGCTACTCTAACCTAACCCGGTAGTCCTATCGGATATAGAGGACCTACAGTTTAACGTGGATTCCGAAGCACGGAAGAGTTCTGGCATACTTCACATTACACAGGAAACTGTGCAAAATGTCGATGTTCGGTTAGGGGATTGTGAAAATCCCCACTGAGACAGGGTTTCGAACCCGGCACCTTTCGATTCCCAGTTAGACACTTAGCCATTGAACCACGAGCTGGCTCTCTGTAAATATGGTTGTATACTGGATCTGAAGTCACAAATTCAGCTCATTCAATCTGGTGAGCATCAGCTTGTACTCATGATACTCTTGCTTGACCAATTTCTTGTCTCAACTCAAATATCCCAGAAACACAAAGGAAAAAAAAAATAAACGAAATTATTTACCAAACAACCTTATTCCCTTCAAAATACAACCAACTAATACATTTGTTTCGCCGTTGCTTAAAATGTTCGAAACGTTTTATGCAGTCATCTTTAGAAATGGCTGACAGATCCTCCTTCGTTTTTTTATTATAATTTTTTTTATTTTCTGACCTCTTCAATGTTCTCAAATCAGCGTCCTTTCATGCGTGGAAATAAGCCAGGTCAGGCGAGTAAGGTGCGTGGGGCTGCGGAACCATGACATATTTAGCGAAAAAACTGCTTAGCGAAGGAAGTTGCGTGTTCAGTTGCATTGTCATGGTGGAAGAACCAGTCTCTTGTTTAATACAAATCGGGTCTTTTTTACGAACACTGTTGCGTAATATTCTTAAAAGGTTTGACTGACAGTCTGATGTGGGGGAAAAAAACTTTGAATTAACGACGCCCTTGGCATAAAAAATGCAAATGAGCATTGTTTTGATGTTTGATTTGACTTGACGGCATTTTTTTTTTTTGACGGGGTGACAATGACGTCTTCAGTTGGCTTGATTGTTGCTATGTTTCTTGGTCGTAATCATAGCACCATGACTCATCACCAGTAATGACATTTTACAGAAAGTCTGGATCAATTTCAAACTGTTGTTTCAAAGCACGACATGTTTCAGCTCGACGTTCTTTTTGATTGTCAGTCAGAGCCCGAGGGACAAACTTGGCAGCAACCCTTTTCATCCCCAAATTCGGATAAAATTCGTTGAACTGAGCTCCAAGATAACCCACTAATCTGTGACAGTTGATCAATTGTCTCGATTTGTTTTTACATTTTCGTCGATTCGGGCAGTTGATGGACGTCCAGAACGAAGTTTGTCATCAATCGATATTTTTAAACCGAGTGAACCACTTGTACACTTGAGTTTTTCCCATAGCGTCATTTGTAAGCTGTTTTCAACACTAAAACAGTTTCAGCAGTATTTTTACTGAGTAGAAACAAATTTTCACAGCTGCACGTTGTTCACTTAAACTTGCCGTCATCAAAAACGAAATAATAACAAAACAGTACTAGTGAAAACAACCACTGCAGATTAACAGAACAAGCAAGGTCGACAACACAGGCGGCACTGAACTGACAATGAGTTGTGCTATAGACGCCTAGCGCCAGACACGCGTACTATACAAGCTCCGCCCACGGCAATGCTATTCCGGTTACGTTTGGGTACCCCCTCTTACAGTATTTCGACAACACGGTCACTACTCTAGCTCTTCGAAAACGTCGGAAAAAATTACAGCATTACAGCATTTTTTTAAATGACGTCAAAGCTCTCTGACATTTTTCACAAGTAAGTGCCTCTCGATGAATTCCATAGTGTATCCATCTTATATCCGCATTACAAGTCCTGATAAATGATCAGTCATAGCTCTGGGATCATCAATCCATACACCCACACATTTAGATCAATCCATTTTGATTTCTGCGGTAAAACCGTTGTCCATAGAAAAGATATCCTCTACGGTGGAGCGAATCGGAAGGGCAGGACAAAGTAGAAACTATTTATGGACCTCTTTGTAAATCACGTATCGAACATTTACTAAAAGTTTAACAAAGTTGGGAACGTGAAGTAATCACCTTGTAAAATATGTTGATTTCTTTCAGATTATTTGACATGTCTGCAATTCTATTATTTGACGTAGGAACAACATGCTCCCAACATTATATTTTACTATCTATTTTTTTGCTGGCAGTACGAGGTTTTTCCGTATATTGTGTAGAATTCATTGCTGAGCAATTAAATAACTAGCTCTGAAAGAGGCTTGCAGTGCGTTGACGTTCGTGTTCAGAGATAGTGACTCTATAGATTTTTGCCTTTATACGAAATCATTTAATTAATTTTGAAAGAAGGATACAGACTGGTCTTTCAAATTAGCATGTTTAGTTTCCAAATAACAAGGTAGTAAGGATGGTTTCAACGAATGATTTCACAATCTCCGCACAAATGACACACTGTGGCAACTATTTATCAGCGTTTCCGGAGCTTTAAAAACCAAACTGTACTGAATAATCCTAGCTAAAAGCACGCCTTTGTGGCGGCTCGCGAAGTTTCGTTATAAAAGATATTATATACAATTAAAGAAATTAAATAATAATCTAACGATTTTAATATTTAAAAATCACGAAACTTCATCAAAATCCGTGTGTTTAGTTTGTTCGAAAAAAAATAGTCACGTTTATAATAAGACGCAATCTTTAAATATTTAAAGTATCAATTTATTTAATACGTATTTTAACAGATACAAAAAAAATTATTCAAGTTTCTTCCCTTTTTATACATTTCAACATACCTGAATTTTTAATATTACTAATTCTGTCATAAGAAAATATTCTATTCTATGCTAGTTTTTCTAAAGTTTTTACTCTCTGTAACCCACCATATGTTAAACCGAGGGAAGTTTCTTTTTCTCCAATATCTACAGAAACTTTATCCAATGTTAAATCCTGAGCTTTATGAATTGTGATTGCGGAAGCTAATTGTAATGGAAATTGTTTTTCTTGAACAAGTGATATTCCATATTTTACAAAATTTAGCTGTCGGTGGAATCAGAACACCATTTTCATAAGTTGAATGAAAATAATTTTCAAGACGAATCATTATCACCCATGGCATTATACATATATGCTAATAAAAATTATTACAACTTTTTGCAAAAATAATGATATATCTAGAGATGAATTTGATTTATTAGGACGAGCTAATTTATGTTCAATTTCAATTAAACAATTAAAATAGTTAAAAAAAAAGTTTACCACAAAAATATAAAAATTGTCGGCTACTGTCGGCTCGCTCTAATAAGATGAGTGTAAGATTCTGACTTATGAAGTTTGTAGACACATACGTACAGATCGGAAAAATTTTAATGGGGCATAACTGATGAACGATATTATATCGGTTTGCCAGTACAGGAATAGTAATAAAAGAACGAAAATGCTTTTTCATTAGGTATGAATTCATTGGGAGAAATATTTCTTCGTTTTTACGGTCCGAAAAGGAAAGTCTGAATTAATATTTGAGGATATTATGTACAGTCTGTATTCGTTTTCATACCTACATTTACTCGATTGATCTAAAGAATTAATATTTCTTTTTCAAAAAACTTTACTTACTTAAAGCGATCATACCTATTAGTGAAATTATTATTGTTAGCTGTTTTAAGCACCTTTTAACTGAAGGATTATGTAAGTACATTACATTATGGAAAATGCTTGCCAGATTTTAAAAAAAAAAAATGAATTCTGGACTGCGTATCGAACCGGCGCCCTATGAAATTGGAGAAATGAACAAGATGAACAAAATGTCATCATAGCAATTCAACTAATTACAAAAATTTAACTTCATTTCTGTTCAGAAATTTCCTAAAGTTTTCAGTTGCTTTCACCTTCAAACATTTGTACACTAGATACGGAACGTGTAACATTATTGAATGAATATTTAATGTTAGCTAAACGACCGAGCCTGGTGGATGAACGGTTAACATTCTGGCCTCGCATTCAGAAGGATGCCGGTTCGAATCAATAGGGATTAAGATGGTGTTGTTCGAATCCCCGTCCGGGCATCCAGATTTGAGTTTTCCATGGTTTCCCCAAATCACTCCAGGCGAATACCGGGATGCTTCCTACAAAAAGCCATGGCCAAATTCCTTCTCGTCATCCCGCCTCTAATGACCTTGACGTCGATGGGGCGTAAAGTCATAAGTAAAAAAAAAAAAAAAAAAAAAAAAAATGTTAACTTAACGAAATTTCCTACCGAACGGCTATTCGATTTATTCTTTTTTTTTTTTTTTAAATACAGATACCGTACAGTCAACTGAACTAACTGTGGTCGCCTATTATTTTTCTATTTTCAATAGACAGATTGAAGTTTTGATTTAACGTTTCTGGATAACGGCAGCTTGCAGTGCGGTTAGGACAGAACATATACATATGCTTTGCTGCTCCTAAGGTACGATTTTTTTTCGTCAATTTCTCAAAAAGTTATGAGCAGCAGTGGCATATAAAGATTATACCCACGGTGCTTGCATTAAAAAATTCAGTAGACTTGTCTGAAAGCTGAATAGTTACCAGCATATCGGACGCATATAACACAGAAACTGCTCCTGTTAAAGAAAATCGCCAAATAAAAATAATCTGCTGATGTCACTTAGCTCGATCTGAATCGTTTCGTAAAACTGGAATATCCTGATAACAACTCGTCATTCCACTACATCAAAAAGCTATGGCACACAATTCTATAGCAACAACACAGAATAAAGCCCCTTCTTCCATGTTGAACCACGCTGTTGACTGGCTTGGTTGACTGTAGAACATTTTTAAATAGTGGGACTCTAGCAAGGACTGGGGACAAGGAACGAAAAGGAATTCGGCGATGGCCCTTTTGAAGAAAGCACCCGGCATTCACCTGAAGTGTTTTGGCGAAACCATGGAAAACTCAAATCTGGATGCCGGGACGGGGATTTGAACCCGCGTCCTCCCGAATGCGAGGCCAGAGCGTTAACCAACTCGGAATTCGATGTGAGAGGGGACCAACCAAAAAAATTACTGAATATTTGTATGAAGATATGGTGATGAAAACAGTTATCGTTGAGTCACTTTACCGACAGAAATTAGTCCATATTTTAATCAGTTGCTCGGCGATCTTGGTGTCGTAGCAATTATATTTGAAAAGCGGGCAGTGTTGTCGAGGCGGATTCCGTGCCATTGCATTGTATAGTAAGACCTCTCGTTTTATCAAATATTTTATGGTTCTTGTGTTTTGGCTTCGATAAACTACAAACCTGCATGAATTTTTGGTTTGTTTCAGTTACATAGAAGCATAGTTTTCCCGTTAAACAGTTCTCAAAATCTTCATGTAGTGTGTGCTTTAATTTTGATTGTCTTTAAGCTTTGCAAAGCTTATCATTAAAATTATACAGTTAGTAAACTAACTGACTAAGGGAGGCAGCGGGATTTCTTTGTATATTTACGAAACCGCTGCATCTATATTTACACCAGCCCAGATTTATTTACAAAGAACATTTAATACAAACAAATGAACTAATATTTCTCTTTCTGGATAATAAGTTCTCAGGTTGACATCGAACTCACAAACTATACTTTTGGTGAACAGTTTATCTGATTAAAGAAATCTGTTTTCCTACATTAATAATAAATACTGTATGTGATTGTGGAAGGATATCCATCACAACATGCTCTTGGTATGCACGTAATTTTTGTTTCAAATGTTTTTATGATTTACATCATGCATCACTTGCGACCTCACGTACCACTGATTGTGAACGACTGCTTACTGGACTGTTGTAGTGCTCGCGGGCCGTTTGTCTGCGTGAGGACGCCTCCGCCGCCGTAATGCTCTATTTATTGCCGTATTGATCTCTGCTTAGAGCGCATCCGACCGACTGATTCCCCGGTGTTAGCGCTGGACTCCTGTCCTGTCTGCAATCCCAAACAACTTATCATCCGAAACCTACCTGCGCAGGCTTCCTCAACCGAAAACAGCTGTTTTGTTTTGTACTAGCTTCTGAATTTAAACATTATTAAGTTTCCATATCTCTATATGATTCCTTCGATTCTGAACAACAACGAAAAAAGATTGTTGAGACTGCACGAATAAAACGTGTCATAAAATGACAGTCAAAATGAATTTTTGAAGGAACCATCCCGGCGTTTTCCTGGAGTGATTTTAGGAAACCACTGAAAGCCCATATCTGGAGGGCTGGATCGGGATTCGAATCCGCGTCCTTCAGAACGCGAGGTCAGCTCACCCACCACGCTTGTTCGAAACGAATCCAGTGTCTCTATTACTTTTGAATGTCTCATTCACTTCATGAATTAAACAATTCTAATCTTGAGCTGAGAAAAACGAACAGGACAAACATATGTTTGCTAGATCTAGTTTATGTGGTACACAATAGGTGTAAGTATTTTATTTTAACAGATTAAGAGAAAATGATACATTTTAATTACATATACCAGCACTATTGAAATTAAATGAGATTTTTTAACCTAATACGCAATATAATAATTTATTAAAAATATCTTCAATAAGAGTTAAAGTGAAATCTCACAGCTGGAAATTTACTTAAGTCCCCACAAACAAAACAACATTTACAAAAACTACCTTTCATGACTTAATGTGCGTAAACTTAGAAATAACGCTAGTGAAATTAATATTCAGTTAAGCCAGATAATTAGAAGTTCTTTCCCCATTTTGTTTCCTTAGCTCATTTTAATGTGTTGTGAAATAATTTGATTGTAGTGCCCCACTCTGGTCTAAGTTTCCGCATACCACACCCTAACGCTGAGGAAACTTTTGGACAAAGTAATATGTTAAAATTTTTAGCATTCGCGTTGGGAGATTTGGGAAAAGAATAGAAAACTCAAATCTGGATGTCTGGACGAGGATTAGAAATCGTGTCTTTTCGAATGTTTACGATTATGCTTTGATATATTTGGTATTAACAATATAGTTTTATATCTACATTGATTTAAACTAATTTTTGTCACACATTATAATTTCTTTCTATTTCTCGATATTTCACTTTCCAAACATTAACTGATTTTGATCTGAATGACGTATGACGGCATGATTGATAAAAATATTTTATTCGTTCAACCATTTCATTCAAATGTTTTTTATTCTTATAATTGTTTGTAGTTTTTCGGTTTAATATTTCAACATACCTTCTCGAGTCCTTGCTGTGTATGAATTTGTTTCTGCTTATTGAACAATGCATTTAATTTTTACGTAATTTCATACTATGTTTTCATAATCATACAATCAGAAAATTTCTTAAATTTTGAGGACTTACGTTATTTTATTCTGTGATTTCATAAAAACTCAGACTTAAAATCTCATGTTTAAAATATTTCTGAAGACTTAATACAATAATTTCACACTATGGGATGTCATAATCACACAATCTGAAAATTTTATAAAATTTTGACGTCTTACATAATTTTTAGTTTGATTTTACACTCAAAACATTATGTTTGCAAAAATTATAAATTTTGAAAAACCATGGAGGCCTGGGACGGTCCGGGAATTGCATAATTATTGGCCGCCCGCACCAGACGAGCGCTGACCGAGCGTGGTGGTGTAACGGTTAACGTTCTGGCCTCGCATTCGCGAGGGCGCGGGTTCGAATCCCCGTGCAGGCATCCAAATTTGGGTTTTACATGCTTTCCGCAAATCACTCTAGGCGAATGCAGGGATGCTTCCTTCAAAAAACGATGGCCGAATTCCTTCCCGTTACTTGTCCCCAGTCCCATCCAGCCTCTAATAAACTTATCCGTCGACAAAGCGTTAAAAAAAAAAAAAAAAAAAAAAAAAAAAAGAGTGCCGATGTGGAACAGATATCTCCTGGTCCCCCCTCCCCCGCCACAACATCTCTGTTACGTAATTACATGGCTTGGGGTTACTTTCCTTTCAGTGACCTTGAGTATTATAGTCAGAAAGCCTTTTTACTTCCTACTGTCACTAATTCCGTATATATTGCAGTCAGAAACATGCCACACGAGTGGCACGTGATAAGGATTTGTGGATATTTAAACACCATGATAGATGATCACTGTGGTTTCGCACCTTGTCTGATAATGAATTTGGAAGAAGCACCTAATTTAATATCAGAAATAATAATCATGCCACCAAAATAGAGGATGAGTGAAGTCGATCTGATTAGTAATGTAAACAAAAACTTAACGAAATAAACCGAAGAAAGTAAGAAAAGATGGTATAGACTTACTACACAAGCGGATTTTAAAATCGGTTCCATGTTATAATAAATCTTGCGAAGTCAATGCGAAAATAATAAAACGCTTTATCGTTTCGCCTTCAGAGCTACAAAATAGGGGTATGGTCATGTGTGAGAGAATTATTTGAACGAATCTGAAATGAATATTTATTTCTAATGTATATCTTTGGCTAGGAGAACAACATTATCACCATCGCTGGTGGTCACGCCAAAGAGTTTGTTGCATTGTACGGAGACCGAAATCACATGAACTGCACTTTTATAACAACTAATAAGACTAATATTGTAATAAGAACAATCTATATATTAATACGCTAAGCGAAAACTTATGTTACATTTTTAAGAATATTGCGCGCACGGAGAAGTGGATTTGGCATAGTTAAAGATTATATGGAGAAGAAGTGAAGGAAGCTAAAATCTATATATAATTATGCGTTACAAATACATTAAATTAAGTAAAATAAAACGCTCGCTCGCCTACGTAGTTCGCTCAGATGGCTGGTAGATGGCGCAGCTAGCGGCCTTACTTTGTCTTCTTTGGTGAAACAAAAGTCTAAATTAATCTCTGAACTTATATAGAAGCAAGAAACAACATTTCGAGGGCTGGTAGATAGCGCAACTAGCGGCCAGAATATAGGGCGAACGGAGGAACTTAAAGAAACACAGAAAGCTAAAATTATATATAATATATTCGATATAAGCAGTCAGAGATAATCGATTGCTTCAGTTGTAATCAAATGCGCAGTTTGTCTCTGGTTTGCGACATGGGCTGCGGAGAACGAATTTCCCGTAAACTTTTTACTCTTGGTCCAGGCCGAATTTCAGCCTAACCATGATCACTATGACAAAACGAACCTATTTAGGTTGATATGATCCCTGTACCGATAATTTTTGTGTCATTTTTACAGTGCTGCTAACATTTCGCGGATACGGAGCATCCCATATTTTGACATTTTTAATTTAATTCTTGGCGACTTTTCCGGAAAAGGGGAGTGCTAAACGTGAAGAGGACGCTATAAGGAAACAGTTAATCCAAATTTCAAGAGGTCAGTAACAGTTTTTCACTGGTGGAGAATGTCCCACGCCACCCAAAAATATAATAAGCATAGTTAATACATATTACAAATAGATTATTAAAATAAAAAATTAATTTGCGAACGTGTGTGTGCGCGTGAAATAGGATCGGAGCCAACGTTGTTACGTGAATTCCCCGCATTGAGACACTCTGTGGTCTTTGGTAAAACGAAAGACTCGGATAAAGTAGAGATTAATGTTTGAAGTTATGAAAGGAATACTTTGAAAAGGAATGTAGCGATTCTGCCAGATACTATACGGTCATTTGATTATTTAATTTCAGTAATTTCATTAGAGAAAGAGACAAGAAATAAGGAATACTTATTTGCGTGAAATTCAAATGATAATAGACCAAATATAAATAGGGAATACACAAAATGACGAGATTATTTTGATAGATACATTTAAATGCGCATGTTTCATAAAGCTAAAGCGGTTTTCCGGCCTAAATGAACCATCGATAAATACATTTCATCATTTGCTATGGTTAGATTAGAAGCTAAAATTTAGCATACAGTCACGCGTGGAGTGTATTGATTTAATTTTATAGGTAATGCAGAGAATTACTAGATTATTACTCTTTCATGAAAGAAACTAAACAACTTAATGAATTACGGTCGAATTTCGATCACTAGTAATCTGTTAATTTAAATGCGTAAACCGCATATACAAATTGTGAAAACTACAGGAATTGAGAGTTATGCTGGTAATTGTATGAATAAATGCTTTATTGTAAAAGGCGTAAGCATTTTATTTAGTACTGGTAAACAGGTAATAATAATGGAAATATTATTAAACTCATATTGTGTAACGTATTAATGAGATTCTTCTGTGATAGATTCTTAAACAGCGTAATATTATATCATGTTATAAGGTTGGTAGGAGTACAACGTCGTTCGGAATATAAATATCAATAAGGCGAAATGCACTCTGTTCCTGAGCTATTGTGGTTTCGACTAAGGTTGTGATGAATGTCATCCTTACATACGCATATGCGGAGGTTCAGTGCTTGGCCTCTGCCGAAGAGGAGGAGGAGGTGGATTCAATGCAGTATTAAAAATAAACGTAAAATCGACATAACAGTATTTTAATCACAAATTATACATTTTTGCGTTATCATCGTTTGTTTCTACACAATATTAAATGATTGAATAATTACATTTTTTTGCTTCATTTTTTCAACAATAATACAGCACGCGACGATTTTACTATTGAATCAAATTTCATACCTAATTACGCACGCACCAACAAAACAAGTGAATTTCGAGGCTCAAATACTTCGAGCAACAAACAAAGGCCACGCCACCGCACATTACCATGGCCGCCTCCGCCGTCTTGCAAGTTCACACTTGTAATTCGTTGGTTAGCTAACAACACCGTGCACTTCATTGTTACCCTTAATGCAGTGCCGGCAGTTGCGACTTACCGATGCGGATGTGGGGCTCCGCTTCAGCTGCCATTCCAACAATCCCCGCGTATGAAGGCAGCGCACTAAAACAAAACACCACCGACCGAGGTGATTAACCTTTCTTGATTCCTTAGTCTCGCCATTTTCATGAATCATTTTAACATCAACAAACAGATAAATAATTTAACTTTGTAAATCAGGCTATATTTAAAGTTTTGTATTTTCTTTGCAATTCATTTTTAATTTATATAAGATGTTTACATTCTGGCCCATCCTTGCATATGAAATTATTAATTAAAGTATCAATTTCAATTGATAAATGAGTGGAATAAATCCTAGTGGCATCCACAGTAACTATAATAACTATAAGCGAATATATGCAGGCATAATAATCACCGCACAAAAACTTATTAGTACATTTTCAACAATAAAAAGAACAATTCACGTGCTATCAGAATAACTATTGTCCTCCTCCTTGAAACTAGGTGTAATTAATCTAATGCTCATTTATCGTAAAATTTGCCTTGTAACTGTCTTATTCGAATTTACTTGTCTTCAGTAACTACGTGACTGTTATAATTGGACCAGTACACCAGTATTTCCCATCACTATCGACATTCTGAAATAATAAACCACAAAGCTGAGATAATATTTCATAATTGCATTATTATTCTTCATTATTAACAAACCTGGCCCGGTATAATTTCATGGCAATCGCTGATACAAATATAATGATGGCAAGGCATGAAAGTAAGGAAGTAACCACTATACCTTTAACTATCGCAAGTTGGTTTTTCACCAGACGCATATTCAAAATCTGTGGCAATTTGTATAAATACCTACATCTACCATAATTGTCAACAACACATTAAAGGGAAGACGGTTCATTATCTAAACCGTGCTGTACCGCGCTGCTCACTATTCCTTTAATTATGCCTCGACGTCGACATTACAGAGGGAATGGGACTGGGGACAGGGAACGGGGAGGAATTCTGCCATGGCATTTTGATGGAAGCATCCCGGCATTCACCTGGAGTGATTTGGAAAAACCATGGAAAACCTAAATCTGGATGCCCGGACGGGGATTCGAACCGCCGTCCTCCCGACTCCGAGGCCAGAACGTTAACCGTTCACCCACCACCCTCCGTAAGTAATATTCTATTGTGTTCTTTAACACTTAACCAATTATTCTTTTGTATCCCATATGAGATTAGGATCCATTTTACTTTCGATTTTGCACATTCGACCTACCATATTAGCGAGTTTTTTTTTTAATTTTTGCAATTTTTGAGACATTCGGTGCAGACTTTTTTGATTTCTTCATCCAGCGCCGGGTCTTCTAGCATGGAGATATTACATTTAAAGTATCCTTTGCCTCTACTAACAGGTTGTCTCTGCATTGCATACTGCTGTGATCCGAGCAGCTCAGGGGGAAGATGTTTGCACTTGTTGTTTTGGGGCGGAGAGTATCCGTTACGTAGATTCTGTCCAATCGTCTTGCTGAGACACTTGAAATGTATGTATAGGCTATTGTATTTCCATGAATTCATTCCCGTGAGTCGTATAGGTCCATTCCTTGAATGAGGTTTGCCATCTCCCGGCACCCATTGAAATTTGGCGTTTGGTCTTTTCCGTTTAGCACACAGTTGAAGTCGCCTCCCATAATTATTGTGCCGTTGGTGTTACGCAGCAGGTAAGGGAGCTCTGTTTTGAAAAAGTGGGATCTTAGGGCTCTGTTGTTATTGCCATAGCGAGCATATAATATATTGATTATTGGGGTGTTGTTTATTGTGGTTGCAATGCCCCTTTCTGTATATTTTGTTTCATTTCCTTCTTTGATCATGAGAGGTATTCCTGTATTTGTTTCTTTGGATTAGTTTATTATTCCGTCGTAGCCAGGTATTCTTCTTCCCCTTTCTTTTGATCTTTGGTGTATTTAGGTGTTTCTTGTTTTTCCATTCTCGCTTTCGTTGTTTCTTCTTGTATTAGTTTGGCTGCATTTGTCATTCTTTCAACTTTCTCTGCTGTTCTCTTAACTGGCTTACCGTTGTTTTCGTTTCGTTCGCCGAGGGCTCCGCGTTTTTGGCTACGTTTTGACTTGCTCTATTAGGGTCATCCTTATTTGGACTTCCGATAGATTGTCTCGTTATTCTCTTATCCCAGATTTCTTCTTCAGCTTTGTTATTGTCATCTGCATCTCATTAGGTTGTTTTATTTCTGGCTCTTTTTCTGCCTGATGACTTGTCGTTTTGCTTGTGCATGTTTTCTACCTATGTGAGATTGTCTGGGCTACTCTCTTCTTTATTTTTTTTTTTTATTTTTTTATTTTTTTTTATTGGCATTTGGGCTGCGCACCCATACAGCCATGTACAGGTTACATGGATACTACAATGTTATGGTACAGTCCATATACATAATCATACAAGATCAGCTGCAGTGAGAGTATTATCCTCTAATTAAATCTAGACATTTTATAGGAAGTGGTTCGACATGTACAGAGGTAAGATATTACAGTTAGCTTTGACATCTGCGTAGGCTACTTTGCCTTATCCATGATGATACAAACTGGAGTTGTTTACAATACACATAACTTATAATTAGCTCTAATTCATACATAACATCAGTGAAGGAGCATTGCTGCCCTAGGGTGTAGTGTCATCACCCGGACAACACGCTTGATACTATAACCTTGCTTATGTCTCACAATAAATATTAACATTGTATAAGAATATAATGTTACAGATACATAAATGTGTCTATTAGATTGTAACACCAATTCTTTTCATATGTTGATATAAAATCTTGTAGATCGCGTAGTTCTCTGTTGATAGGAGCGTGGCAGCGCATGTGGGTAACGGGATTCCTGCTTTCGTGAGGAATCGTAGAAGGAGGTCTGACTCAGTCTTCTTCATACTGCAACCGAACAGGAGGTGATTGTATCCTCAATATCGCCACATATACAGTTGGGCGTGTCCATGACGTGAATACGGTGGAGATGTTGTTTGAAGCATCCGTGGTTGAATTTGAGTCTGGCGATGCATTTGTAAACCTGCGAGTGCATTTATACTTCTCGTACCACTGCTTGGTTGGAATCACCGGGTGTATGAGGCCATAATGGTGACCTCTGGTCGTGATAGATTTCTTCCACTCCATATTCCACTTGGATAGTGCAATGTTTTTGATGAGACATACAGCGTCAGGATAGGGAATCTTGTTACTGTCTGTTATACCGCTACGTGCGGCTTGTTTTGCGTAGCGGTCCGCCATCTCGTTTCCACTGAGGTTACAGTGAGCTTTGACCCATTTGAATTCTACTGATTTGTTGGAGCGTTTTAATTCTTGGACTACGTTCACGATGTCGTACACACGTTGATCATTGTGCCATTTACTGTGGTGGTATTTTAGTGACATCAGGGCCGATCTAGAGTCCGATAGGATTGCAAAGGCTGTGCTTGAGGAGTTTTTAGCGTAATTGAGTGCTTCAAGTATGCCCCTTAGTTCTGCTGTCATGATGGAACATTCCGCAGGAAGCTGGAATAGTCCCTTTACGTCAAATTTTGGAGTGAAGAAAGCATATCCTGCCGCGTCTGGGAGCTTAGATCCGTCCGTGTATAGTGTTCCGTTTGTGGACGATTGTACAGAAATTGGTACACATTTGTTCTGTGGCTTTCCGGCTGGGGCGTCGCTTCCATATCTGTAAACACTTCCAAGTTTGTGACGGTGTTCCAATAAGAGGCCTCATAGGATGGCATTTTTGTGTTTTGTCGAATGCTCGTACATATCTTGTAGAATTCTAAATATTCCGCCGCAACTGGAGGCGTTTTTTTTCTTTACCCAGTAGTTGGCAGTAAGGCATTGCATTGCGAGATCGTGAATTGCATTCATCAGACTACTACCAGCATATTGGCTGTGTTTGAGGAGGGATTTCGAGCTAAGAAGGCTCCTGCGGATGTTTAGAGGGGGTTCGAGTGCCTCGACTAAAAGCGCGTTCGTTGGCGTCGATTTCATTGCGCCTACACATGCCCGGAGAGCCTTATATTGGGCTTTGTCCAGCTCTTTGAGTAGGGTTTCCGATGCTGACCCATAGCATATACATGCATAGTCGAAGTGAGGGCGCACCAAGGATTTGTATATCCTTAATAATATTGCGGAGTGGCCACCCCACTTGATGCTGACTATTGCTCGAATGAGATTAGTGGCCATCTCGCATTTCTTGATTATGTTTTTTATGTGAGTACCCCATTTGAGTTTGTTGTCGATCCATACGCCCAATATTTCACCGTGCTTTTTACGGGGAACGTGAAGGGTCCTAATTTTATATCGACCCTTGCGGGCATTCTATGACGGGTGTATATGGATACGGCCGACTTCGTAGGTGATATGTCAAAGCCATTGTTGAACAGCCATTGTTTGAATTTATCCATTTCCGACGACAGCTTCCGGAGGCATTCTTCCCATGAGTCTCCTATTATGAATATACAAAGATCGTCGGCGAATTGGAGGATGGTGATACCGCCACTCATAGTATGGTGGAGGTCACAAGTGTACAGGTTAAATAGCAGCGGCGCAAGAACGGAGCCCTGAGGCAGGCCTCGATTTGTTTTCCTGGATGCCACAGGGGAACCTCCCCGCGATACTACAAGCCACCTGTCTGAAAGCAGTGCCAATAGATTTCCCACAAAGACTTGTGGGATCCCTAGGCGGTGAAGTTTCTTAGCTAGGATCGGAAGGGATACATGGTCGTATGCGCTGTTTATATCGATGTATGCGGCGATCATGAATTTGTTTTTGGTTAAGCAGGAGTGGATTTTCGTTGTCAGGTGTGCTAAGATATCCTCCGTGCCTTTACCTCTTCTGAATCCGTACTGTGTTTCAGGGAGGAGCGAGTGATGCTCTAGCCACCATTCCAATCTCTGTTTGATCATGCGTTCCAGGATTTTGTTGGTACACGACAGTAAGTTTATGGGTCTGTAGGAGTCCACCCTGCGGCCGTCTTTCCCTGGCTTCCTCACGGGAACCACCCGCGCTGTTTTCATCTCCTTAATTTGAATTCTATTCGCCCAGATCCTGTTCAGAATACTGCACAACTTTGTTTTTGCCGAGACCGGCAGGTTCCTCAGCATGGCGTAATGGATGTTGTCCGGACCTGGTGCTGTGTCAGATCCATGATTTAGAGCAGAGTTGAGTTCGTTTAATTGGAACGGGTGCAGCAAGAAGTGCGGCTCAGGCGCCTTGGGTTCTTCAAGGTTGGGTTCCACCCAAGCCGGGGTTAAGGAGATGAGGATGTTTTCCAGGATGTCGTTCGTTATAGGAGAGGTTCCAATTGCCGGGGAGGCTGAGTGCTTTAATTTCCTCAAGTTGTGCCATATTTCAGGTATGGGCGTATCTTTGTTGAAGGATTCGCAGAACTCGTTCCATTTATCTCTTCTCTTTCTCTTGACTATCTTCTTGACGCTAGCCTGCGCTCTGCAGTGGGCCAGGTAGTTGTCCAGCGAGGGACAACTTCTAAATGCACGTAGCGTGTCTCTGCGTCGTTGCACCGCTTCCCTACATTCGTTGTCCCACCAAGGTATCCGTTTGTTCTTCAGAAAGTATACAGGTTTCTGTGCGGGAATGGAAGCGTTAGCAGCTTGATTAATATCGTTTATCAAAAGGCGGTAATCCGAAGCAGCATCAGCTCCGAACTCCCAAGATGATGTGAGTCGTTCCAAGCCAATTTCAAATTTTTCCCAGTCAGCCTGGTGAATTTTCCATTTGTTGGTAGGGAAGATGAACCGTGGCGCTGAGGTGTCAGAACTGAAGCGGAGTAGGATGGGTAGGTGGTCAGATCCCATCGTGTCTTCGACTATTTCCCAAGAGATGTCCACGGCTATATTCGCCGATACACAAGAAATGTCCACTGCAGAAGGACCCTGACCTGGCGCATTGATCCTGGTGGGTTCGCCATTGTTCAATACAACCATGTCTTCTTCCTCTAAAATAGTAGCTATAGTGTTACCCATTTCGTTTGTACTTGAACTTCCCCATAGAATGTTATGGGCGTTAAGGTCTCCTAAGAGAAGGACCGGTTTCGGTAGGGGTCTGAGGAGGTTCGTGATGGCTGCTTTCGATAACTTCTTGTTCGGTGGTCTGTACATTGATACGATGGTGACCTCTTTCTTGCTGAGCCGGATTCTAGCCGCACATGTATTAAATTCCGTATCTTCCGTGCGGAGGTGTATTGGTTCATAATAAATAGAGTTTCTAATTAGTATGGCAGAGCCTCCGTAGCCATCAGGACGATCTGATCTAATGGAATTATACCCCTTGAATAAAAATCGTTCGCCTGGCTTCAGCCAAGTCTCACTGATGGCCATGACGGCCACCTTATTCGTTGAGGAGTATTGCAGCAAACTCTCTTTGTTGGCCCTGATGGATCTTGCATTCCATTGTAGGATGATCTCGCAATGCGGGGCTGTTCCGATGTTTCTAACCGGAGCCGCCATTGTCTATCCCGCTTATGAACAGGGAACGGAGCAGAAGTTGTTTTACATTAGGGGCGTACAGGGAAGGATCTTGCAACTGGTTTCCTACCAGTTATTTATCACACACATTATTATTTCAAACATTTTGTTGACCGAGGATTCCGTAGATGGTACGTCCGAATGGTTATTTACCGGATGGGGAGGGTATGGGTTGCGGACGATCGGTTCGATGTGCCTATTGTACGGAATCCAATAGTTTTTGTAGGACCTGTCTACCGCACTGCTTGTGGTTCTGCCCGCTTTTCTCTGACTTTCGGAGCTAGTAGGGTGAACTTGGTTCCTGACAGGAAAGGATGGTAGGGAGTTCTCCAGGTCAGTGGGGGTGTTTGCAAGCGTAGGAGTGGCCTGTGGTATCTGCGCCTGTTGGGGAGGATAAATCGGGACGTTAGGTGGGGCGGTTGTAGGATTATGCTGTGCTATGTTCCAAACACTTTGGTCATAGATTCCTTCGTGGTTGGCCATGATTGGAAATTGCATGTTCGCTCTTCCTAGGCTCGCCGCCATACTAGCGTACGATGGGACGGAGATTTTCTCTAGGGCTTGCTTATAGCTTAGATTTTCCTGGGCCATCACCTGTTTGATCTTCTTTTGTTTGACGTATTCGGGGCACTGTCTGTCAAAGGATGGGTGACCGCCGCTGCAGTGGACACATATTGGGGTACTTTGGTTCACACATTCTGTTCCATCATGTGGATTTGTGCAAAAGGGGCATCGTTTGCTGCTTCTGCACTGATTGCTGGGGTGCCCAAAGCGGAGACAGTTAAAGCACTGCATTACCGGCTTAATATAGGGTTCTACAGGACATCTCACTCCATGTATATAAACATAATTGGGGCGCCTCTGAGCTTTGAAAGTTAGGAAACATACCAGAAGCGGGATTTCCTTCATTTGCTCATTTTCTTTCGATTTTCTAATAAACCTTTTGAGCTTCACTACTTGATATTCACACCTCACAACCTCCATTATTTCTTTCTCTGATATTTCGGTCATGACATTTCTAATAATCCCTTGCTGTGTAATGAGAGAGAAATAAAAAAATAAATAAATAAAAATAAATTATAGCTTAGATTTTCCTGGGCCATCACCTGTTTGATCTTCTTTTGTTTGACGTATTCGGGGCACTGTCGGTGTCAAAGGATGGGTGACCGCCGCTGCAGTGGACACATATTGGGGTACTTTGGTTCACACATTCTGTTCCATCATGTGGATTTGTGCAAAAGGGGCATCGTTTGCTGCTTCTGCACTGATTGCTGGGGTGCCCAAAGCGGAGACAGTTAAAGCACTGCATTACCGGCTTAATATAGGGTTCTACAGGACATCTCACTCCATGTATATAAACATAATTGGGGCGCCTCTGAGCTTTGAAAGTTAGGAAACATACCAGAAGCGGGATTTCCTTCATTTGCTCATTTTCTTTCGATTTTCTAATAAACCTTTTGAGCTTCACTACTTGATATTCACACCTCACAACCTCCATTATTTCTTTCTCTGATATTTCGGTCATGACATTTCTAATAATCCCTTGCTGTGTAATGAGAGAGAACGGAATGTAGGCCCTAAGGCCATTTCGCTCCCAAACAGAACTCGTGATCAGGCTGTTGGCCGATGCTGCCGATCTCATTTCAATCTTGACACGATTTCGCCCAGCAGGGGCTATCTGGATTATATTGTTACCTATATCCTGGCTGAGGGAGTACATGATGCGGCCGATAGCCATTGGGTGGATGCGTCCAATATTTTTGTCCTGACTTTCTATATACACGTGGTAGGGACCTAGATCATAACTTTCATAATGTGCTGGCGCCACCCCATTTACCTGCAGGATGTTGTTTTCTGTGGCCGTTGCTGGCTGCTGTCGCTGCGCATGTTCCGGCTGCGAAGCGTCCATACTCATGTCAGCTGGTGGCGGAGGATGCCGTGAGGAACGGAGAACCTTGCTGCTTCCGCTGCTGGCGCCGGTGCCGATGTCGTTTGCGGAGGCGAAGGGGCGTTTCTGCGGTATATGTGCTACCACTTCATCTTCTCTTCTCGATTGCTGGTCACGTTGGATTAAAGTATAATTGAAGATTGCTGGTGGAGTGTTTACAGTATTGAGACCTGAGCTGACCGCGTCCATGGTTGCACTCGTATCACCGCTATTGCTCTGCGATTGGAACTGCACATGGCTGCCACTAATGTTGTCTTCGTCTGCTGGGCCTATGATTGTCTCACCATTTGCCAGGCAGAGTGTCGACGGCTGGAGCTGGAGCTGGCCGCCTTCGCCATAGTCCCCGCCGTACATGACGGCGGCAGGCTATATTGAATTAACAGATGTGTGTACTTGATAAACTATTGCACTATTTCACCTCGAGAGTGGGAAAATATCCCCGGAGAACTAGTCCGTAGTTCCGGGAAAACACTGCCCGGAGACCGCGAAGCACTTAACCGCACACACCGCAGATCCGCGAGTATAAGGAAGTTTACACTACGAGAGCTGAGACTCGACTGTACTCTCTTCATCAATTTGTTTATCTTGTCCTTTCTGTTCCGGTTCTTCCATTTCCTCTTCTTCTTGTTCCAGTTCTTCAGGTCCTTTCTCGCGTTTCCAGTTGGGCTGTTCCGCGTTCTCCTACACGTCCATCTCCACGTTTTCCGTGTAGTCCATCATTTCCGTGTGCTGCTCTCATCCTGATGTTATTGCGCGGTGTGTTGTTTACACTATTGTCTCGTTGTGCTGTGACTTCTGCGTATGTCCATGTTTTGTCTTCCTTATTGATCACTGTGAGTGTTGCATTTTCTGTTATATTTGCAGCAGTTGTTGCCAATTTCTGTCTCGGAAGCTGTACTGGGCGTCGTTTTGTACATTCAGATCTTAGATGTCTTGGTTCATTGCAGATTGCGCATGTGTGCGGCTGTCCCTCATATATTATTAAAGCTTTGCTCCCTTGTATCATTACATATGAAGGTATTTGCTTTTTTAAATCAATTTTCACACTCTGTATGCCGTTGTTAGCTCAAAATCGGAGCTTAGGGCTCCATGTTTCGTCTGTCACCGTTATTATGTCTCCATAATTTCGGATTGCTGCCATTACACATGGAATTGCTGACTTCAATTGGTACACTGAAAACTCATACGGATCGTAGCCCCAGCCCTGCGTGGCTTATATATATGGTACTTACCGTTCCGTCTAGGTTCTGGTAGTCGGCTTTTCCTCCAGTTTTCTCTATGATCGTGTTGCACAAGTTGTCATTCTAACGTAAACTGCATAGATCATGAAGTCCATTTGGATTCCATATACATCCGCGTCTGTCAAGTTTAATTTACCGAACAGCCATTCATGAAAGTCGTATGCACGTGGCCTTCTTTCTTTTGCATCGAATGCGAATTTCAGAGAATTCTTTCGTGTCATCGATTCCATTTTCACTTTTGCATCACGCAAGCAAAGTTATGACACACAAACGTAACCTCACTCGAGGAAATTCCGAGCAACCACTTGCTGCGGCGGCTCGATGAGAACTGTGGGGTTCGAACCGGCGTCCTCCCGAATGCGAGGCCAGAACGTTAACCGCTCACCCACCACGCTTTGGTGCTGGTCAGTAAACATAGTTCATGTTGGAGGAGTCTCCCAAAGTTGTGCTACTGTCGCTCGATCACAAGAGCCTTTATTGCGTAACTCCCAGGTGAGCGGCATTTATGACCGCCTGGCCGCTCCCTGGGGAAGGAGATTACTGCTGATGAAAGGGCTGCGAGATACTCGCCCAGTCAGGCAGTATCGACCCACACGAAATTTAAAAGCACGCCTAACTATTAACGCAGAGCAAAAATCATCGAAAGTTATCTTACTTCCTGTAATAATTGGAAACATTACATTTACTAGCGGAGCGAAGTGCTCTACCAGCTCTTTCTGTTTTTGTACTTTCGTCTGCCTCGACTGCATCGGAACCAACTCCTTTGAATTCTACGTCTCATATGATCACGCTCCTTCAACTCAAAGCTGGTTGTTCTGTAGAGATACGGTTAATATATCATCGTATCATAGTTGTGTAAACAAACCTGCCTACGGGTTTTCTGCCGGATAATATCCGACAGAAAACCCGAGAAAAGTTTATTTCATTATACGCCGGGAAAAACTTAATTCCCACAAACCTGTCTACATTTACAAGATCAAGTAAAAATTATTATCGATTTCTGAAACATATTCCTCACAACTTTACATTTTTAATAAAGTTTCCTATATGCCTTGTTATATTTTTCATTAATTATCATAACCGTACAACTACCTCCAACATTGTCCCAGTATCCTTTGCTACGCTTTTATGGTTTCCTTGTTTCATTTTTTTTTCAACTCTTTTCATATTGTTGGCAAATTCACGATTATTTTACTAAAAATTGACATAATCTTCAGCGCTGACTCAGATAATTATTATCAAAAAAAGCAAAACACCTTCAATTTGTTATGAAAAAGACCCTTATCTATTATTTAATATAATTGTTGTTTTAAATAGCTCACACTTGTGATAGCACAGTTGTTAAAAGCTGTTAGAATAAATTTTTTGGCTAACAATTCGAGAAACGCCGAAGAAGCGTCCAATCTTACATAAGAGGTACTTGTTGGATAAGTCGAAAAGCAGAAATTATCATCGAACAAAGTCAGTAACTGATATTAAAAAGGAGCTGAGCCGAGAGTCACAGAGAGACAGAAAGGGAATCAAGGGAAGTGGTAGTTGCATATGAGGTGCACTGTGACGACGAGGCCAGTATGAATACTGAGCGAATAATTACAAAAAATATCTCGAAGGAGAGAAATGAACACCATCATAAATATGCACTTCAGGAGTACGTTATTCGTAAAGTTATGGTGTCAGGAACTTATTGAGGGAGGCAGTGAACTATTTAGCTCAAAAACTGAATTAATTAAGAGAATATAATTTGCATACTGAAAAGTTCGTGTTGTCTGGTCGCAACCGTAATTTAAAAATTATAGTAAAAATGATTCTACATCATACTGTAGTGATACCAAGCTATGCGTTTTCAAAACTACAGTACCTACAGGTACGAGGTTGGATTATAACAAAACTTGAATTAACCTATGTACTAGTAGATATTGTAATACGCAAGAAATTAACGATATTCCATAACCTATGTACTAATAGATATTGTAATATGCAAGAAATTAACGATATTCCATAATTTAATTTTAGGCAATAATTAAGCAGGAGTTTGTTGCCAGAGAACTAATATTTATAATTTACTATTTTTCATGCCCAATTAGCATCGTTTGCGGTTTCTTGAGACACCATTGGTTGGCATGGATTCTAGATTGACGAGAAAGCAGTACTCCATGTTTTCTTGTAAAGTGAATGGAGAACGTGATGTGACATTTCTCACTAACAAGACTTCCTCGGGCACTGTAGTAATTCTGGTGTTACCTGACGTGCTGAGAAGGTTACCTCTGATACTTATCGTGTTGTGATATAAATGTCTGCTGCAGTAATGGCTAATAAGACTCGCATAGTCTCTGCAACCGTGGGATTTACATCTACAGTGTATCCATAATCCGCAATTCACTAACATTGTGAGAGGCAAAGGGTGCTAAGCACCAATCCTAATTCTGTGCATTCCAGCTCCGAATAACAAGAGGAAAGAAAGAATATATAAAAGCATCAGTACAGCATCTTATTTCTCGAATCTTATCCCTCCGGTCATTTCGACCTAAATAGGTTGGCAGAAGAAGTATTTCATTGCACTCGTAAGTCAAAGAATTTCGCATATTCTCCAATAAATTCAAACGTGAACGACGTGATCTGTCTTCCAAACGATCCCAGTCCAATCTGTGTATCAATTCTGCGACGCTTTCATAAGGGCTGTAACAACAAGTCATGAATCGAGTGGCTCTCCTCTGTACGCTCTCCACTGAGTCAATCAAGCCTTTGCGATATAGATCCCAAACTCAACAGTAATCCATATTTCGCACGTACGAGTGTTTTATACGCCATTTCCTTTGTATGAAAATTACAATTCCTCAATATACGACCTATGAATCGTAATTTAGAATTAGCTTTGCCTAAGACGGAAGTTATGCGCAAGTCCCATTTCTTGTTGCTTTGTACAATTACCCTCAGACACTTCAGGGAATCAATCGTGTCAACAACTGAATTGTTTACTTGTCCTCGTGAGCAAACTGATTGTTTTTGTTACTTATTCGCATTGCCTTGAACTTTTTCCAATTAAGTGTAAGCTGCCATTTACGGCACCATTCGGAAATAGCATCCAAATCGCGCGGAATTTCTAAGCAATCGTCAGAGTACCTAATTTACCTGTTGATAAGTGCATCATCAGCAATCAATCGCAACCATCATTTAATGTTGTAACCGAGACAGTAAACAATAATTTGCATATATTTTTGGGGAGTAATAAATAAATTATGTAACAATCTTGTTAATAACTCGTTGTGGTTTCATTCATCACGACAATTTTATCCCAGCCCACTCGTTCCTTTTAATGACGTTTTATGCATAGTTGAAATTTTTTATTTATACCTCTTCTCAGATTGTTAATAACTACATACTGCATTAATTTACGATTATTAATAACTTGGCAGAAACTTTAATTGACTTAGCAGTGGAAACTTTTCACTTCCTAAATTTGACTGCTCCACGCAACTGCAACAAATTAGCTATTAATTGACGTGTTCCTGAATTTTATTTAATGGAGAAGCTCAGTGATTAAATACATTTTAAGAGACGGCCCTTTCCACCCTGAACAGCGGCCTGCTTATCGCAGCGCTGCGCCGCGCACAGTAGCGTTTCCTCCAGTGGCGGCGGATGACGTCACGCTGCGTCATCGCCCCGTGAGGCGACAACACAGGAGACTGAGGCACAACATGAGCCGTGCGGAAGGAGGGGGGGGGGGGTGATGAATTGCAGTGCGGCCCGGCTCCCGGCCGTGATTGCCATTAATTGCGGGCGCGCTGCATATGTGGACGATAACGTGTGCCCCGCTGTAATCCACGCACACACATGTGGCCGCCTGCAGCTGATCGATACATCTCATTAAGTCAATTAACAAGGCGGGGGCGGGGGTGGAGGGGTGCAGAGGGGCCGGCGCATTAGTCAAGTGGAACATGCGGCGGCGGCCATTGTGTTGCCCCGCGCACAGTGGAGGCGGGACACTGCACCCACAACAGCTCCAGCCGCTCGTCCCAACGAGTTGAAACCACTGCCTCAGCTCCCGGCTACTTTACAGGTGCGACACGCGTGTTGTTTGTCGTATATCAGATCCCAGATGTAAAAAGTTATGCCACATGAAAACTTACACTGAACTTAGAACGATACGTTCCTTGAATCACATTAATCATTTGACACATAAATTATGCTATTTTTTATCTCTATTTTTCTAAGAATTAGGTGTCATTTGAAATTACAGGATTATATTTCTATAGTCAGCTGGAAAAAAATAATCATTTGTACAGTACCATATCTTCAAATGTTCTCTGCGTAGAAATGTGAATGAATATCGTCTTTCTGGTGCTTCTTTGGATGTTTCTGTTTCCGCTGAATTCTATGATAACTCCAGAATCACCTTCATCTGTCCGGGGAGAGATGTGATGGGACTAAAATCTAAGGTATTTGTCATTGATTAAATGAAAGAAAGTTTTATGTTACGAAAAGCTGCACTATTTAATTTAATATGGAAGGTAGTTATTTGATCGCAGTAGCAATAACATTCAGATGGTATTAAGTGAAGGAACAAATAATCTCATTTAGGATTATAGTATTAGTTATTGTCTCAGAAAAACTTTCATCATTATGGTTAGTTACTGGCTAGTGCTTAGAATATTTCTAGGTGATTAAATATTTTTAACTCTCTTCTAACTAGCAGAATTCAGCAAAATATTATATTAAAATGGACATTTGTTGATTTTACGCTGGTAATTTATTTGTGTAACTATTTCGATTACGATATTTAAAATATTTAATATCTTCGTATAAAATAGTATATTTTTCCACTACCCTTTTTTTTTAAATTTAATTGCAACGGAGAGCATGCCCCGTTGGCAATTTCCCCAAGTAGGAATAAATCAGTTACGAGTATGTACTATTCCATAGTGTTAGACTATGTACGTAGCACTCTGAAGAGTGACTCAATCAACCCACTGGATCAGCGAGTTGCGACGGGACGAAGTTTGAGTCCTGCACCATCTGTTCTGATCGCAGTTTTCAGTTCGTTTCCTGCAGTCACTGGAATGATGGAGAGGTCTCTAATCTGCGCCTCGTAAACTACGCATATCACAAACAAAATACACATGGCATAGAAACATACAGTTAGTTACATGAATAACACACAGATTACAGCACTTACGCCTCCCACCACTCCAGGTACTGGCAGTCCCGGACTGTAACTATCCAGTGGAAACAGTGGAAAAATTATTAACTACAAGACATGGTAAGAATCACGGCTATGAATGATCCGACAGGGTGCATTTGAAAAATAATAATAAGCGATTTACACAGTATATCACTGAGCTTTATTCAATAGGATAACGTAAATAGAAGACCTAGTTTTCTATGCACATAGCTGTTTATAAGCCTATCTTGTATCTTTTCCTTCTGCTACTACTTAGAGAAAGTCTTGTTGAATCCTTCGACATCTTCATAACCTCGGTGTCATGTGAATAAACACAGCATGTATGGTGTCCCACAGACACAACACTCAAACACCCATGCCCTCGGCCGGACACGAACCGACGCCCTTCACAACGCGTAGCTAGTAGTCTAGCCCCTACGCTACCGACACCGGCATGAGTATTCTTGAGTAACTGTTTAAATAAGTTTTTCACAGCCGGATAGAATAAAATTAGTGATTTGATTGCGATGATTGATTAGTTCATCCCATCCTGTTTTATACTGACGGATCTACACGTGATCAGTGAAATTGTATTATAATCGCTTATGTTTGTAAGACCACTGGTAAAAGCAGGCAGTTCACTTTTTGTTATGATTCTTCCATTTTAATAGTGAAAGCATTTGTGATAAGGTAGGATCTGAAACATAATAGATGTTCAGAAGATACAGCGAGTCGTGTCCTCCAGTCGGTAGGAGTACCAAAGATCATCAAACAAGTACATGACAGTTATGATTCACTAGAATATCAGGAAACGAAAGGGTAGATGCTCTTGCAAAAAACGCAGATATTGAGGTCGAATTGGCGTTAACCGTACGCCAGACTTTCATATTCATGGTTAGAAGGGCAACGGACTAGTGGCAAGAATATTATTTGAGGGGGAGCCAGTTTCAGCGACAGTGGGGACATGCCTTAGGTGAGAACATTATTCCTCCAAACTATGGATTAGAAACGTTTTCGTGAATGGAATATGGATTCGATTCGTACATGCTGGAGTTCCAGAAAAAAATTGATGAAGGAGAATCTCCAGCGAATAATGTGTCACACTTGCTTCAGAGATTTTGTGACTGGATACCTCGTGGGTGATTGAATGCACAACATCCACGTGCAGAAGTGGTTAGCGTTACCAATGTCCTGAGACGAAAGAACACGTTGTGCGGTTCTGTCGGTCGCCATGGCGGCGCGCAGTCGTTTAAGCCGGCCACACACAGAAACGGGCGGGGCAGGGCGGGGCGGGGCGCGACGAGTCGCCTGACTTGCCCTGTCGTGCTGCTGTCACACACAGAACGAGGCGGGGCACGACAAGTCAAACATTTAGCAAATTTTCTTCATTGCCCCAGTCACCTGTCAGAGAACTCAGTGAGAACATACTGGTGTGTAGTGTATCATTTTGAAATGGATGAAGATGAGGAGACCGTTGTTTTGTTAATTTGGAACTATCTGCAGCTCTTGGACCACAATGTTAACAACAGAGAGATGTGGGTACACCCTATAAATCTGAAAAGGAATATAGGAAGTTTCATTTCTGAGCTTCGAGCCGACCCAGACAAGTTTTTTAATTATTGTCGCATGTCAATTTCGACATTCGACTTTGTACTTGAGAGCATTCGGAGCAGAATAGAAAAGCTAAATACCAACTGGAGAACAGCCATACCCCCAGAGGAGCGGCTTTTGATAACCGTAAGGTATGTATGTTGGTCCTCTTTTTCCTGAGCATTAGTTATTGAACCATATAATAACACTGTATAGTCATATAAATTTTAAATCTTACAGTCATACATGCAAATTGTTTCATTTGTAAAATAATCCAAAATCAAAATTAGTTTTTTAGCCCGTAAGCTTTCCTGGTTGTTGTTCATGACTGCTTATTTTGTGGATTTAAACGACGTATAAAACAAAATATTTCATTCAAAACTACAAAAAGTTTCGTTAATACTATATACACGTCATTAGTTATAAAATGTATAACAATTAACACTAAATAAAAATATATAAATATAAATAAATTATTTTGTAGCAAGAGGTAATTATTTTTGCTCTGTTTATACATTTTACAACTGATGATGTCTATAATACCATAAAAAAAAGTTATTTTTTTTAACCAATCTTTATTTATATACAATTATTATTTTATTGTTTCAATGATACTGGTTTCACTTTTATTTTACAAAATATAATTAAAGTAGGGGGAAAGAATAAGATAACTAATAAATGCTAGTTCAGTTTAGTAAGATGTAATAATATTGTTAAGTTTTGACAGTAAACAGATTACATACAACAGATAAAAATTCATTAATTTTGATAATCGTCTGTATTCCAAAAGTTAAGTTGATTATTCCTTTGCTCTTGACGTGGTCGGTACTGCTGCATCTCGTGATAAGTGCCTCCTGCGCTTGATGCTCCTGCAGAATTGGAGGAGACGCTTTCAGATGGTGAGATGGGAGGTGGTAGTTGGTAGGGGTGAGGGTATGGTTCATTTCTAGATTGCTGGTTGTAGGATTGTTGATCAATTAAATTATTCAGGGTCGTCATCACTTGAAGTTTAAATTTTCGTTTGTTTTCATTTGTTAATAAGTCAGTGTCCGGAATCAAACTTTTGAAAAAAGTAAGCATCGCATTTTCTTGTTTATTGTCATCATTTCTTCTCTTCTCAGTTGCTACTTTAAGAAAATCCACCAATGGTGCAGCCACAATTTCTGCCGCTGTTTTGGTTTTTTTTTTCATAGGTACAAATTCGGCCGTCTTTTCATATACCGGTACGGTTATTTCACCTTCTTCTTGAAACTCGTCATTTGAATGGGTCGTAGAAGCCTCTGTAGTTTCAATGTCTGCAGTCTCACGTGCATCTGTCAAGGGAAAGGCTGCTGAAGCCGTCAAATTACTGGACATTACCCTTGTCGGCCCAGTCCATGGCTGCAGGAATTGCATAGCATCAAAGAGATGCCATTTTTTTCTCTTTTGGGCCGATCCACTGGGATTATTCTTCAGCTCTCTTACATATCTGTTATATCCGTTTCTTAAGTTTGACCATTTTGTTTTGCACATTTGAACTGAAAAACCACAAATTTCGTTATTTTATTTAACGAGAATAAACTTCTTGTTTCTGCTTAAAACAAAGACAAACACATGTATTTGTTTTAAGCCGAAACAAGCACTTAAGTATTCAACAACTACTTAACAACTAGATTTTTTCAAAACTTGATATCTGTGGCTTGGAACAACAACAACCAATGTCCAATTCTATATCCTGAGGTAAACAGAAAGTTGAGTCCATTTTTTTCACCCCCATTGACTTGGGCAACTAATTGTAAGATCTCTGTCACCTTTCTTTTTTACCCCACTGACCGATTTCCTAGTCGAGTAAGTTTAATCAGGCAAAAAAATAATATTACAAAAAAGAAAAAACCAGTAACCTTAAAAAATGGACATTGGTTGTTGTGCTCCAAGCCACAGAAATTTTGCAAACACTTATGATTGTTTGTGTATTTTAGGTTTTTGGCAACGGGAGAACGTTTCCAATATCTTCACTTTAACCCCGTGTTGGAGCATCAACTGCTGGAAAAATTGTTTCAGAAACATGTATTGCTATTTGGGAAGTCTTTTCACCAAAGTATTTAATGCAAGATCCAACACCCGATGAATGGTTAAAGATTGCAAACAGATTCGAGGAACTTTGGAACTTTCCTAACTGTTGTGGGGCTATCGATGGAAAACATATTAGGATTGAGGCTCCATGGAACAGTGGATCGATGTTTTTCAATTACAAGTCATACAATTCTATCATACTTCAAGCTGTAGTCGATGCAGAAGGAAAATTTATAGTGGTAGATGTAGGCGAAGCTGGAAAAAATAGTGATGGAGGTGTTTTCATTTCCTCAACGTTCGGACGTTTGTTCTATGACATGAGACTGAAACTACCAAAGTCAAGAACATTGTACAGGGATAAGCCTACACTATTTCCTTACGTTTTCGTCGGAGACGAAGCATACGCTCTACACAAACATATGATGAAGCCATTCACTAAATCCTCGTTAACGAGAGAAAGAAGAATTTACAATTATCGTCATTCCAGAGCACGAAGAATTGTTGAGTGCGCTTTTGGCATGATGGCAAAGAAATTTCGGGTTTTTGAAACAGCAATGCTAGTACATCCTGACAAAGCAAAGGACATAGTTTTGGCATGTTGTGTTCTTCACAACATCATAAGATCAAGAGAAGGCAATCTACAAGAGGTATATGATGAAATAATGAACGTAGAAGAGTCGTGTGATACTGAACAGGATGCTGTCAGAGCTAGGGTGGCAAAAGCGGCATACAAAATAAGAGACAGTTTTTTGGAATATTTCAACTCTCCTTCAGGTGCAGTGTCTTGGCAGGATAAAATAGCATTAGTTTAAGTGGTTCATAATAAATCCCTTGAATAAAGACAATCAAGCCATGTTGGATCGTAAAATTTGTCTGTTTATAATTTGTACAATTAATTTTTTAAATGTCCAATAAACACAAGTATTTTTTTTTTTTTATTGTCAATTTTGTTTTATCCTCATTAAATAACAGTAGACTTGCCCTTTATATGTGGTTAGTAAAATTTATTTAATAATCATACATATTTACGGAATAACAAATCTTAGAACCCGATGTAAAATATGAAAATGTAATAACACACAGGCGTTATAATAATAAATTTTAAAGTAGGGTAACATATTGGAAAATAGTAAAACTATTTATATTTTTTTTTAAATAAAATATATTTTAAAATTAAATAACTTTCAAACTATTTGATTTTTTTAATGCTTACGTTTTAGCCTTTTTATTCAATATTACGTCGTTTAAAACTATTAGGTTACAGATGTCAGAAAAATGTCTGTTCCTCATTAGAGGAGATATTGCATAACGGATAGAATAAATAAAGTATTAACAATGTTCACTTTTTTCACTTTTATCTTGATATGGCACAAGAGTTTGTCAAATTTTATTTTGAACCATCAAGTGATATTTAAAATAATAATTAGAAGTGAATTTTAAGATCGCGGCTATTAGATAAGCATTTGACATTTTTATTTCAATATTTTTACTTGGTTTTTGTTTCATTATTGCATACGAAACTCTTTAAAGGTATTTTTAGAATCCTATACCAATGGGCTTAAAGATCAAATAGATATGTTTACCTGGAACGTTCAGGTCCTTCGCTATATTCGTCCATATTCTAGAAAGCACCTCCTGGTTGTGATGGTCTTTTAGCGAAAGGTTGTAGATGGCCGGGTGGCTTCGAACTAGAGCCAACAATTTATCGACATCCACAAAGTGCTCTTCTGAATCAGGAGGTGATTCAACGCTCACAGAAGACATGGCACACATACAAATCAGTCGAATATTCGAAACACAACACAACAACGTGTTCAACACAAACAGACCACGAGATAGTGGAGCGAGCGAGGTAGAGGGAAGCCCGGGTAGGGAGGGTGGGTCACGTGACAGCGCATGCGCAGAACGTTCTGCCCGGCAGCGACTTGCCCCGGGGCATAATTTGTTTCAGCTTCGCATTTTGCCCCGGGGCGTCTTTTCGACGTGCCCTGCCCCGCCCGGTCCTGTGTGTGATGCTCCATAGGCACCCGTGCGTTTCCCGTCGCACAAGACGCCCCGGGGCAAAATGCCCTGCCCCGCCCGGTTCTGTGTGTGGCCGGCTTTAGTTTCTTCTGTTTTTCTGTAAACCACCGGAAGTCGAGGTCAGGTTTCGGGAGAGGAGCGATGGAGCGTGGCGAAAGAAACAATATACACTTCTCCCAAACTGCTTCCATCACATTCGCAGAAGGTCGGTTGACTATATTGGTTTTATACAGATGTTTTTTAATCGGCCATGGTTGAACTTGCGTCTCGCTATGAATGTCAAAAACGGTTTTAGGTAATGACTGGTTGGAGAACAATGTGCACGTGGGATGGAGAGATGGAGTGGTTGCTTTTGTGGAGTCTCTTGTCTCCCATTCGCTGGCCCATTCTTTCATGCCATTGGTATTACTGTAGATCCGTTGCAGAAGGCTCGGTTGGTTTTGATTACGTTGAGTGAGGCTTCTTTCACTAGTTCATCTGCTTTTTCATTTCGTCTGACGCCAGCGTGGGTCAAATATATGTAACCTCCGTGCCCTTCTCTCTTAATTTGGTTACCATACAAAATATCTCTTAGGCACTCAGCGTGTACAGTAGTGGAGATGTTTTTTAATTTTCTAATAGCAGACAGGTAATCTGTGATTATTGCTATTCTCTTATTTTGCAAGTAAAGCCATATTCCAAAGTTTTCACCATTGCAAGAAGTTCAGCAGTGTACACAATGGCCTCTTCAGGGAGCCTGTATGTTTCCTACTTCAATATATATAATCTTTCAATATATTTGATAATCGTGTGTTTGTCCATTTTCATTTCTGTTGTGTATACGGGTAGTGATTGAGCTCTGTATATCTTCATGGAATAGATCTTCAAGTTCTCGTAAACGCTGCCTAGTGGTGGTGTAGTTTTTTTCTTCTATTAATTGGGCCAAAAAAATGCTGCTAATTTTTCTAAAAAGGAGTTGTCTTCTAATTGAAACTGCTTGAGCATAAATTTTCGGGTAAGGTATGTTCTCCGCATGTTTTATGGCGGTTCCAGACAGGCCATGAATAGAGCCTTCATAGGACCATAGACGGAGTGCTCTAGATTGGGATGTATCTAATCTCTTCAGTAGCTCTACCAATGAAAATCCAAAATGTACAGCCGTAATGTGGTCTAACGAGCATTCGGTATAATCCAATGGTGAAGTCTCATTCCACTACCCATGTTTTCCCTGTGATGGTTCTAATTACATTAATAGCTGCTTCGCTTGTTTGAGGACCATTTAAGGTTGGAGTCCATTTTTATACCAAGGTTAGTGACTGTTTTCCAAGAAGTTGTCTGTGTCTTGTGAATATGCAGGCTGACCAAGATGTCACTTTATTTACTGAGTTGCTTAAAGTGCAGGCTGACTTGTGTAAATACATACATCATCCGCATGTTGTAACAATTTAACTTCCTCAATTATATTTGCATGCATGTCACTGTAGTGTATGTTGGAGAACGAGAGGGGCAGTATAGAGCCCCGAGGCAGTCCTTCACTTGTCAGTCTAGGGCCGACGACTTCTCTTCTTCCAAGAACGAACAATTCTTTATTTTATAGCAGCGCGATTAGGTTTGCTACGAAGGTGTCTGAGACAGGGCGCCTTCTGAGTTTCTCCGCCAGCAGTGGAAGTGCCACGTTGTCGTAGGTCTTGGTTTGGCTGTAAACAGGACCATGAGGTAGAAGTTGTTACTATTACTAATTTTTCTGTCCATCACTGATTGTGCAGTGATTTCATTTGAGCCTTTGCTCCTTCTGACGCCGCGCTGCGAGTCAGGTAAGAGACGGTTGTGTTCCACGTGTCGCTCCAGTCTACGTTTAATTATACGTTCTAACGTTTTCGGGCTGCAGGACATAATTGAGATTGGCCGATATGAGCCGCTGTCTCTCTCTCTCTCTCTATATATATATATATATAATCACTTTAAGGGACGGCTGATGGACTCTTCCTGTTGAAATTCTGTGCATGATTTTGAGGAGAATGTCTTTACCACATCTATGAAGGTTTTTCTATCATTGAGTACAGTATTTGGTCTAGTGCTGGTGCCATGTTGTTAGACCTTTTAAGTGTATTTTCCAGTTCCTCGAGGGTGAGTATTTATAGTAGGGGGTGGTCAGCGTGAGGGTTCCCAATGACAGCCTGTTTTTCTGGACACCAAACTGGGCCAGAGAGCAATGAAACTCTGTGACAGAATTTGTGGTTAGGCAATTGTTGTTACCAAACGTTATAAAGCCATATGTAGATATATTTAATTTGAGCCTTAATTTAATTTAACTTCTATGCTTCTATTTAACTAGTATGATCCGGTGTCAACTTCCCTACACAACTATTGTTCCATTTTCGCTTTACTGTAATACTAGGAGCAGGCCCGTGACCGTTTTGTGCCTATGGTCAAGTGTTTAGACCAGTTCCCATTTTTTTTGTCAATGATGACTATAGGTTATCCTGGTCTGGAAAAAATGTGTAACGTAAATAACTAAATACCTAAAGACTGCCGAGAAGCTTGAAAATAGTGACTGGAAAAGGAAAACAACAGGAATTACTTCAATCAATCATAGAGTACAACTCTATTCCACGTTTTTTCAGCCGTAAAGTTTTACCATATATTTTTAACTAAATAGACGTATTAAGTTCTACGAAATACAGACTTAATTAATGGATTCAGGCAGTTCATATTCTCATAACCTCGATTTTTTTTCCAAATTTCTCTGGCTGCTTCTAGACCACCAGCGAAGGCCGGGGTGTGCGTACAGTAACACCCTCGATCAGGTGTGGCTGATTTGTGAACTAGACCTTTACCCACAGTGCTCGCTCAACATACTTTGAAGGTTTTCTGATTAGTTTGGAAGGAGTTATTCTGCTAGAGGCTTATAAAATGTTAGGTCCATATGACCCCATTGGGAGAAGGAGATTGCCATCCGCGTGTGTGGTACATGAGGTTACATGTAAAAAAAATATTTACTTTCAGATATCTAAATTATCGGAGGCATAGATCCTGAAGTACCTTCTGAATGGCGAACTGTCTGATGATGAGATATTTTCGGAGTTTTCGGACGAAGAATTTGAAGACTTGGAAATCTTGGAAACAACACACAATTGAAAACGAGAGGTGTGCTGAGGTATTGTCTAACGATTTACCAGCTAAACAGCAGAATGAGGCTACTCCAAATGTTTCTAATTACACTGCCGACTTGGATGGTGTCCCACTAGTCAAAATGTATCAGAACAAAAAGGCGGCAGTTGCAGTAAGGTGGAAAAGTGGGGACTTTGATTGCTCTGACTTTGACACATAATGCAATGAACGTTTTCCAGAGCTTTCTGAGCAAATGGCAGCTATATAGTACTGAAATTATTATTATTATTATTGTGATATGTTTCAAAAGATTGCTGAAGAAACAAATTTATATGCTACTCAAAAAACACTAAACAGTGTAATACTAATTCTTTCAAATGGAACAATTTTTGGGATACATGCAATAATACATATAATAAGTGGGAATTGTTTCCTACTGTACCATAACAAATTATTGTATTCATGCTTACTTTATCATTTTGTTGTTGTGCACTATAATCTAACAGTAATACATAAATAACTTCATTTCACCTACATGTATTGCGTACCATGCCACACAACATTCACTTGACAAAAAGTAAGCAGCAGGAATCTAAAAGCTGTATTCCAGTTTCTGAACCAAATTGTCTCATGTGTACGTCCTCTGTGCTGTTTTCCACATTTTAAGTGTTACATTTTACTTACAGTTTATTCATCGATCAAAAATTTTATCCATCACATTTTCCCACTGATATGATGGACCCACTAATTAAAAAAATAGCCCAGTACAAAAAATTTCACAAACTAACATTTTTTTTGTGTTTCTGGAAATATTTGAAACCATAAAAAAGCATAAATAATTTTTTATATATCCCCATTAATTTGGGCTGGAAAGGGTTAAAGGCATGTACCATACGCATATAACAGATATTTGACCTTAAATTATTTCATTGAAATTTTTAAACCCCTCTAGTTTGGCCTTTTAAAAATTTTAATTTTAAATTCTTTTAACGATTTTTATTAACTATTCATCACTTCCCTTGATAAATTAACCTGATCCCTCATTTACTAAGTACAAAGAAAATTTACCCCCATCCTTATGCCTAAAGTCGAGTGCCAGCTTGTGGTCATCTCTTCCCTTCCATCCACATCCCAAATCTTGTTTTCTGAATGATTGTATTATTATCGAGTTTCCAGAGACCGTAGTTTTTATATTAAATGTGGTATCATAGTATTTCAATAGTAGTGTAAAATTTTTTGTCGTTGTAGCGATGGGTGCTTGTGGGAGGGAGGAAAGGGTGAAAACCTTTTTACTTCCTTTTTTCTTATTCAAAGAAAACCCTAGGCTGTTAATTTATTGGGTACTCATACTGGCGTACAGGTGAGGCTTATTTACCTTTAACATTAACATATTCAATTATTAAAAAAAAAATAAGCAATGCCTCGTCTTACAACTGCCAACATATTAATAAACAAACAAAGCGTTAAAACACCACCACATTTTTAATTGATTGATCGTGAAGCAAATTCCCAACTTTAATAGGCAAACAAGAAAGCTTCACACTTGGTTTTAAATGAAAATTCCCTTCATAAAAATCGGGAATCATAAATCAAATAAAATATTAACATTAACTGCATCCGATTTCAAATGCCGGGCGCCAGGATAATTAAAATTATCCACCAAGTGTGGCTTTAGGAAAGTCTGTCCCAGCTAGCTCAATATTTGGGGGAGCGAGAACTCCTAATCATTCAAAGGTCGTTACAGGGTGTACCCAATGAACGAATGAAAGTACCACACTGCACTGTAGAAATTTTACCGTGACGGCGCGCGGTATATTTCCCTCGACGGTGGAATTATTATAGCCCCTTGGCTTTAGTGGACAGTGTACCACGTCCTTCAGTCAGCGAACTGAATGAGTGCACAGCGACCTCACTGTACAGGACGCTCATATCGACCCTCAGGTTCGATGCCAAGGCAGGGCGATCTCCAACCTCGGAAGATCCGCACCTTCCAGTCTGAAGACTTGGCGTCAAGTGCCCTCCAGCGTCCGCAGGAAAAGCCTCCTCCCGTCACTCGTGGTTCACATAGAGCAAAAATTCACTGGCATTACAAAATGCAGAGGATAGTCTGTCGTTGATTGGTTCTGCTGTTTTTGGCTCCACCTACCAGCTGTGACGATAGGCAAACATTGTCTTTTGGAGATTCGTACGACCTCGGCTAGACTCGGCCCTCTCCGCTGAATGTGACCTCCAACGCGCCCGCTCGGTGACCTGGGGTTGGGGACACGAGCGTTCACCCCGCTGGGTGTTTTCCCGGAGCTAAGGGATCATATGCTTGACCAACTCCGTTAGAAAGGGTGGCTGCATTGTTCGGTCGCCACCTGCCTGGCGCGTTAAATGACTGCTACCTGCCTTTGGGTGGTCCCCCGGACAATGGCTGCAAAACCTTCCCAGAGTTATTCCTATGCTTATTCC
The DNA here is from genome assembly GCA_031002005.1 of Vandiemenella viatica. Lineage (NCBI taxonomy): Eukaryota > Metazoa > Arthropoda > Insecta > Orthoptera > Morabidae > Vandiemenella > Vandiemenella viatica. The sequence goes on along the minus strand of JARYHS010011408.1, from coordinate 301,171,575 downwards.
TTTTAGATGTTAAATATAAAAATATACAGAATGACCCATTTTTGGTCATTCTGTTACAAAGTCTGCCAACACAGTTGGTCGGGTAGCAATGTACGTAGGGCAACTGTAATGTGAACGTGGCATGGCGCGAGAGTAATTGAGGGGTGTGTTGTGCGCAGTTTTGAGGAATAATATGTGAAACTTTAATTTTATATGAAGTATCGAGAAGCCTGTTAAAGTATATCTCGGACCTATAAATTTTTAGGCAAATAATTGTATTTCATTCTGAGCTATTTTTATCATTCCTTCAGTTAACTGTAAAATGAGACCATAGCCAAAGAATCCGTTCCTAATATGGCTGTTGGGTCTGTCAGTTTCATCAACGACGCGAGAACCTGGACGAATATGGTATTCCTCACTGCAGACATCCTCTACCCCGCTCTGTAAAGCAGGACAGGGAGGGACCTATGGCAGACTTAAAACTACAGAGCCTAGTGCTGGTGTACATACAAGTGTTTCGGAACACCCACCGTTCAGAGCACATTATTGAACATGGGCCTCCGGGACGTACGTGTTCTCATGTTGATCCAGTGACAGCGTGAATTATGATTGCAATGGGCACGACATTGGACCATGGATCAAAGGAAACGTATTACCTGATCGGGTTAATCATGATTCTTATGGCACCAGGTCGTGCCCGGAAACGCCGTTAACCAGACGAACGGCATCTCGATACATCCATAACGCCATGGAAACAGGCCGGCCAGTTATTGTAAATATGTAGAGTCCATGTATAATGTAAACATGGAATGTATGATTTGTAGTTACTGTCTTCAAAATTTCTTCAGTGAAAAGTAAAACCCTTTCCCAGAAAGATTTCGTCACTTTTAATCACTCTTGAGGGTGTTCCAGCTTGTTGCGGGTAGTTGTTTTGTACAATAAGTTTGTTAGCTTCGAGGAAGGCAGTTTGCCTCCAAGCCAGTCCAACGGCGTCACGGCACAAGGCTCTACCCGACGCCTGCGCCCAATGTCTCTGGCGTCGCAGTCCTCACTGAGGGAAACTCAACACACTCCTTGTTCACGGGAGAGACAGCTAACTAGCATCTGATGTATACGTCCACACGGCACGATACTCAGCCAGGCCGCGACGCCACCTCTGTTCGCGATGTGGAATCACGTAGGACAGTCCTGCTGTCAAACAAAACTGTCAGTTTTAAGCAAATTCAATCATTCTCCCTTCCACTGGCTCCAGAAGAAATTGCTACCACATTGGATCCGATGATCCGCTATTTCACTATCGGAAAAACCTCTGATTCATTTACCTGGTACCTATCTTTTTACTGAATGGCATGCAACAGTTTTGTAATAAATCCAGTTAAGCACAGATGTCGAGATCATACCAAGGAGCACCTACTTCATCATTCTGTTTGTCTTTTATCCTAGCTATGGCACTTACAGATGCCGACTGGAAACTCCAACCGCAGCCGACAGTAAGCAAGTGTTAGGACGGACCCACAGGGGTAGGAGTCGTGGCTCGCTCGGCTAACGCGTGACGTGCTATATAACAACTATGAAATAAGATATGTGTTGCAAATTGTTCCTCAGATGAGGGAGCAAACCGCAGGGTAGCTGCGAGTCTATCGTGGCAGGAAATTGCTTTCAGGATAATTATGAGAGAAGATTTGTGTGCGAGTATTTTCTGCTATTGAGGGCATTTTCTTCTTTTTTATTTTACTCGCGTGTTTTAAGACTATTTCTCGTCATTATCACACTAACAACTGCAATAATGATGCCAACTCTAGTACCGAGAAATTATGGAGGACTTTACGTCCCCTGTGTGTGAAAGCGCAGAATGGATGAAAAACTAGAGATCTGGCCTGCAGGCTTTTTCCTTGAGGCCGAATCTGCACCTACATGCTATCTAACCCCTCCCTGGGTTGTGAAGATCTTCTTCTTCTGGTCCCTATCTGTTCCTATCTCATCTCTGCTGGCTGTTTAACTCCGTACGTAGTTGTCTTGGAGTTCCATTTTCTCAGATTTTTTAACCAAGAAGTTCTTATGCTACCAGCACTTCTCTTTCCCGGTACTCAGCAGAATACCTCGTGGAACTCTAGGAGTGTCTACGGTCGGTTACCTGAGCTCCCGTTAAACAAACTCAACAGTGAAACGGAGTGCCTTCGCATTCTGTGTTTCGTTACTTGTTCCAGTTACAAACCTATCACAGTATGCCCTACAGTATAAAAGCAGTTCAGTTGAAAACCTTACCTCTTCTGACACTGTGCTCATCGGTTTTTAGCGATTTAACACCTTGGCATCCAAGATTTATTAGAGATATTGTGTCTTAGGAAAAAATTGTGCCACGCTAGGCCTTGACAACTCTGGGCGCTTATAATGTTGACAGCAGCGTATTTTTAATTATACCACCATTTTTAAAAAGAATAACTGCGAAATTTTTTTACTCCGTGTCAACGTGCAGGTCATTATGGGTGATAAATGATTGGGGCAAGGAACGGAAACGTAACATCCAAACATCTGTACATTATCTCGTGTTGAACACTTTCAGAAAAGAACTGACATTAGTAAACTGAAGTCTAGCTTCTGCCGCGTGCCAATTCCACTGGTTGCGTCAACTCAAGATGCACTCTCGTTCCTCTTCAAAGTTCATCGTTCATCTCCGAGGGTATCATGTCATAGCGAGCGGGATATGACATGAAACGTTCAAAATCCCCGTGACTGAGTGACCTACGAGACATTCTGCTAAATTCTAAACACTCTCCCACTTTCTCTCCGCAGAACCAGCATGGACGGTTCCGAGTGAGCCGCACCCGTAGTCTCGCCTCCAGCCACCTCACAATGGAGCAGTTACCTGCCTTCACGCCTCCACTGTCCACAGAATCCAACTGGCATTTTTGCAAAATCACAACCTTTAACAATTTTCTTTATCACACACTTTAGTTAAGGCTACAGTAGAATTTTTTTACAAAATAATCGATATTTCTAAATTGTTCTCAAAGACAAGAAGTGGGACCTTTTGAGTCCCAGCTGTCGATAAATGATCGATTGGTCCAGTACTCACTACAACGGCTGAGCACAAGGCTAAACACAGCGGGAACGTAACTCTGACCCCTTCGCCTACTCTTTAGACTGGAAGGTCATCAAGGGAGATACGAAGGTTAGTTATCAAACACTCCAGCTAATCCCTTCAATTATTTTCATTCGCACCCAAATAGTCACCTGTCGCCATGATACCGAGCGTGTTGGGTGAGTGGTAGAGATTTGACTTGGCATTCTGGAGGACGAGGTTCAAACCCTCGTTCAGACATCCAGACAGCGGTCCATGGTGTCGCGAAATCACTCCAGTTGAATGTCAGTATGGTTCCTTCAAATTCATGTGGCCAAATTTCTTCCCATTCCCTGTCCCCACCTTCTACCATCTTTAATCACCTCCAAGTCGAAGAGACGTAAACACTTATACAAAAGAAAAAATGATTTGTTCAGTCTTATCAGTACTAATTCTCCATCAGTTTATACCTGTGAATGAGCAGGAAGAGGTGGGTGGATCTATTCTCCCTGAATACTGTGTTCATGCTGGCGCCTGCAGCGGTAGTTGCTTCACTGGTAGCTATCCTGTTTCGCTCGTTAGACGGCCGTGCAGGCAACTTGCAAATCTGCGGGGGCTGCGCGGTGAGACCTAATGGCTGGCACTATGCTAATGGGATCACTCTGCTCCAGGCCTACCAACCTGCTGTCCTGAAAGGCACCTCACACCCAGAAAGGCTGCCTCCTGAATTTTGATCCTGACAGTCATTTATTATACCACTATTTCATCGAACGTGTATACATAAATATGACAGGGGGTCTACATTTAATGGTTCAAATCTCTTTCTCGGCCAGAAGTTTTGAGTAACATTATTGATGAGGAGAATATTGAAGAAAAATCGGATATTCAACACTGCCATACCTCTTTTTGTCATAAAAATAAGAAACAATAAGCAGTTACCACACAACTGCTCTTTCTTAGTATTACATACACAACCAAGAGAAATATCATGGGGAATTTGTTTTTAAAAGGTGAGTTTTTGTCTGAACGGCTGCAATACGTCTTTTGGGTATAGAATTCTAAAAATTGGAAAATGCTCTTATGTTGTGGGAGCATATTTTCTAATACTACTCGGTTACTTAAGCCACCATCCACTAATTAAGCCAACATTCGGCTCCTTTTATGCTACGACAATTAACGTGTTAACTACGTCACTCTGCCTACTTCCTAGCCCCGAACGCTTTTAATAGGCTTGCACCGCTCATAAGACCTAACTTCAGTATCGACTGCGATAGTAGACTCCACTGCTTCCAGGTCGACTGTTACTATCTTGGTTCTGTCGATTTATGTGTATAAATTCTTTCTCAGGAGTTTCTCGGACTGTGATTTTTTTTTTTATTTTTTTTATTTTTTTTTTTATTTTTATAATCCTTGCTGAATTTGAGGGACCTTCCTTACGGCGAAAAACAGATGACACACGCCGCAGACGGTGCACCCTGGATGTTTTGCCGTTGTATGCTGTATATGACAAACAATCGGCAGCAGGAGAACAAACTTGTGTTTCCCGGACTCGACGGTGTGCTAGATTGAGGGGAGCGCGCTCTCATCATCCGTGTTACAGCTTACCATGGCTTCCCTATGTAACACGATGTAACAGCACTCAAACCCAGACCTGTATTTTCTGAATTATTGATAGCAAGCTAGGGGTTAAGTAAATATGATTTCGTATGTTTTCCTTGTAACTGACTGTGAATTAGTGAAAAATTGACAGGAAATTACGTAAATATTATTTAATATGTTTAAGGAGAGAACTATGCAATAAAAATTGATTAAATGTTTGTAAGTATTAAGGTGACCTACGATATTTAGAGCACAATTTGCGGCAGTTTAAACTGATACATGTGCGTAATTTTGTGTGTAAATATCTTTAATTTTCATTTCTGTGCATTTCGTAATGATTGTAATTGATTTTGATTGTTTTAATATGTTTTTAATTTTTTTAAGTATTGTTAGAGTTAGAAAAACATCTGTCGAAATATTCTGGAATTTTCTATGGAACTTATTTAAGCGAACGGCCGAGACGGGTTTTGGAACAGTTTCACGAATGCAGAGAGAACAGTTTTAGGTATGCAAGGAGACTTGTAGTTCAGTACTGTGAGAGTGTATAACAGTACTGTCTTTGAAAGCTGGAGCTTGTGTTTATATGTGCAACCAGTATCTTTGGATTCTTCTAAAAATTAACAAAGTTAAATCTGATAATGTATCTTGGACATTATTTTATTTATTAAAAAAAAAGAGATACCTATGAACGAGGTAAATCATAACTTATAGAACGGTGTGGTCCATTTTTCTCTCGGTTCCTTGTAAAGAATCCTCTTCCTCCTTAGAAACAGTGATAAATTCCTACAGCAGAAAACAAAAAGAAGAATTTTGCAATTGTGCCCTGGAAGGAAACATTCAAGTTGTATTGTTTAATAGATCTAATGGTAAATTTTCCATCATTACATGGACATACTCCCGAAAAAGTATTTAATTCGTCGTTACATTTCAATGTTCCAAGTACAGTATTTTCTAGGACTAGATAAATTAACCAAGATATCTCTTCTCTTCTAGTGTCACTGTTCACGATATCGTATTTTGTATAATTTTCCGTATGACTGTTTGTTAAAGCATCGCCTTTAGTGGTACGTTTGTGTGTAAAAGTTTATGTCGAGCAAAAGTGTGTCGATATTGTGAAGTTTTGTAATAAAAGCGAAGTAACTTATTAATATTTCATGAACTGCGACTTGAGTTCAATATTCGTCTCTAAATTTCTGTATTACCTGTTATGGTATGATCCGTAAGGAGGTTTCTATCGAAGTAATCGACTATAACCTAGACCAGGGATGGTGAACCAATGACACGCATGCCGATGATGGCACGCGGCCAACTAATTTTGGCACGGCGTTAATTAAGTATGTATAAGTAATTTATTTTATTTTATATATAATTTAAGAACATATTAACAAAGTTCATCGTGAAAGAAACTACAGGTGACGGAACGACTACAGATTGCGCAAAAGAGGTGGATTTTGAGCGAATTTTTTTACCGATCGGACTGAGTGAGCAAACGCGACGGGAGTGACGCTAAACTAACTAATTCACTTGATTGCTTTTGGTGACGACGTTGACTGCTTTCACCAGTTACGCATAATTCTTGCGATTTTTAAACTAATTACGTTAACACAGCTGCTTGTTTAAGTTTGAGTTATATTTACAACTATTGAACATGGCTAGTTTGCCAAAAAAAGATAAGTGTAATAGAGAATTTCAACCTTGGTGGACTGAGAAATAAGGCATGATTAATAAAGATGATAAAGCGGTGAATGTTTTATGTTCTGGAACAGTGGTATGTAGAACATTATCTGTAAAACTGAACTATGAAACAAATCACAAATCTCTTTGCAAACAAAGCAATTGTCGTTATGTTAGATGACACTCGTGCTGTTCAGGCCAAACTGCAAGCTTTCTGTGAAGATATTATTTCCATTGATTACAAGTATTTCCCAAATTAAAAAAAAGAAAAGAGAATCACTAAAGATTTGAGAAACAAGGCTTTCCCGGCGTATCTTTGACACGAAATCTTCACAGGTTTTCCGCCGGATAATATTTTCAAAAGACAAGATTTCGGCGGCTTGTTCTGGCGCCATCATCAGGTCCATTGTACTTAAGAGAACAATTAGAACTGGCTCTAATAATAACTGACTCTGTGGGATTTGGAAAGTTGTCAATTTACAGCTAAGCAATACATGGCAAAATAATACATACTGAAAACTGGGGCTACTTTGTAGCAGCACCCACATTATTGAAGTACTTGAAACCTCGTGCAGCCACCAGTTGCAAAGTATTATATCTTTATTATGGTAATTCAAAGTGTTAATGTTTGCTGCTTTCAATTGGCAGTTTTTAGGAACATCATTTTCCAACTTTTATGAAAGCCATTTTCATGGTTAAAAAAATTATCGGAAACACTCAAGTTAATATGTATCTTGATGTGACTTCGCCTGATAAACTGAACTTGTCTAAATTTGATTAGTTTGAAATTTAAGAAATGGAAATGCATCTGTCTGAGTTCCAGATTAGTTCAATACGTGCTCAAAGATTTAATGAAATGAGGAAGGAGTTGGAATTAAATGAATTAGCAAGACTATCAAGCAAATGAGTATAAATGTCAATACCATAATTATGGAAACTTGGAATTCAATTCCAGACACATTTAAGTAGCTGGCTTTTGCTGTCTTAAAAATATGTGATCTACCTATGCCTGTGAGTCATATTTCTCAGAAATGAATAACATTAAGCACTCACTTTGAAACTGTTTCTCAAATGACTCCACTTCAACCTGCATTCTGCTAAAACTAATACAGTACGAACCTCAAATAAGTTATTTGGCATCTAAATTGCAACAAAAAAAAATCTGCACTAGTCTCAGTTACACAAAATTGTTTATGTTGTTATTGCTTAGTATAAAAACAATGTACAGTATATTTCTTTTTCCAAATGTAAAATTTTAAGGTGATAGTATTTAGTTTTCTTTTCCCATTGATAACTACGTCCTGATTGTTTTATGGCAAGTCATGGCTTCATTCAACATTTCTTTAGAAAAAAATTGCTCGTTTATCAATAAAGGTTCGCCATCCCTGACCTAGACTATAAAATCCAAATTTGAATACGAACATTTAATGGAGATTCCATCACTGAAGTATTACTTTGCGCCTGAGAACTGTGTTGCGATAGTAAACGTTTCGGCCTGCAGGGAGCAGGGTGATTGCATTGTTTGGCATCACCGCTGCCACCCCCTCCTAACTTCATCACCCCTGCCCCCCCTCGCCACCTAGCCACCGCCTCTATATAAAGTCGACACATTAAGGGCGAGATGGGAGCAGTCATTTATCACGGACACGCTAACGAGCTCGCATTCGCCTCCGCTTTAAACTAAACTAAACTACTTTGCAGCGGCACGCCAAGAACACATTCATAATTCATAACCGCAACCTCGGGAGGCGAGGCGAGGCGTGGCGACCGAACGAACGACCGAGCGGTGAAAGAAAGTGACTGATGAGTCGCGCGCACGAATCACGTCGGATTAACTGCGATATTAATCTGCGAGGCCTGCGGCACTGATTGTGTCAACTGTGATGTAACCTCTGACACACTGCTCGAGTGCAGCAGTGTGTACTATTAACACTGAAATCTGCAGTACCGTAGCACACTTCAGCTGTAGCGAAGAATGACTTGTATGTATTCATATGCTCTCGGTTCATCTCCTGAACGTAAAAGCCAAAATCTTTAATACTGGATTTTCTCAACAATCAAATTCGAAACCTCGATCGTTAAAGAAAAGGAACAAACTGCAATCAAATATTCCTTGGCCACGAAATTTCAAAACACATTAGCATATTCAGATTATTACGGTATCAGTTAAAAACAACTGATTTTCGTAACAAGGAGGTCCTGGCGTGGCGCAATGCTGAGAGTAAGCCACCTAAAATGGTATAAAATGGCCTGTAAATGCAGACAACAAGTTCTAACCGCATTAGTTAGTATATATTTTATAATAACGGGACTTATCATCAGAGATTCGGATAAACGTTATTCGTTTTTCAGTTACTCAATACTACTCATACTTTTATTGTCATCGATCGTGCATCACCACTTATACAAATATATTTCACTAGCTCGTACCCGCGACTTCGTACGCGTGGATTAAGAATTTTTTGTCAGAATTAAATATAGAAAGTTGTTGGTAACGAAGGATTGGTCCCAAACAATATCGAGTCGGAATAATATGACAGGAAAGCTATCACTATATCATTCTATCGTCGAACCTGTCTCTTGAAGATAATCAATTTCCAACATATTTCTGTCACCATTCGATAAGGTCTCAAAATTTCGTGACTAAAACTATTAATTATACTGAAAAAAATATCCTGTGTCCTTCATACAGATTTTCTTATCAAATTCCATCAATATCAATATAGCAATTTAGTCGTCAAAACGTAACAAAAAGACAGAGACTTACTTCCTTATTTATAATACTATTACTGCGGTTCACACACACACACACACACACACACACTGACTGCGAACAACAGCTGAGGGATCAATATAACCTAAAAAAGTGTACACCTACAGCATTGCAAGACTACCTACGATTTGCCTCGTATTGCACCCCTAACTTTCTAATATCTACAGTTTAACATTCAATCCGAATAAACTACGGCCCAGGCGTGAGTCTTATGATCAAAAACAATTTTTAAAAATTTTAGCCTCCACGGAGGTTTGAACCGGAGACCACGACATTTGTAAGCAAGCGCTTTTAACCACTTTTTTTTTAAAAAAAAAAAAGAAAAACGATGGCGTTCTTTTTTTTCCATCTTAGCCATCTGTAAGTTTATCGTTGTTTATTCGAATTTTGTCTGTACTATATTATCGTTTTCTCATTGCGGACAACACAGGACGGACACAACACCCATGCCCTCGGCCGGATTCGAACCGGCGACCCTGGCAACGCGAGGCAAGCTCGCTAGCCGCTACGCTACCAGGGCCGGCAAAGCCACTGAGCTGCCTCACCGCTACACGGAAAAAGAGTACAGAGACGACCATATCCAACGCGTCTGTCAATCGCTGTCCAGTAGTATTTCGAAATTATGAGACAACATGTGCTATTTATACAGATAATTTTTCAACCAAATGTAGACAGTATATTTCTCCTTGTTTCAAAGGATAAGTATGCAAAGTTTCATGGAGATCGGATGAAAACTGTGGATTTGTATGAAGAACAAACAAACAAACATACATTCATCTTTATATATATAGATTATCTTTACTCAAATAATATCCTTCTCTTCCTTCAAAACATACCACATTTATTCAACCTTTACCTCTACACAATTTAACATCACTTAGTTAATTATGATACAACATATGTTCCCAAAATCCATTATCCGCACATATTTCATTTATTCACAGTTCCAACGCTCATCCATCTATCCTCCATGTCTTTCCTGTTCTCCTCTATCTTCTCTTTGCTGTAGCATATCTGGTCCGCTTCTCTTTGTTGCCAATTAAGTAAGAATAATAACGTTATTACAAATATTTATAAAAAACATAGATAAACTTTTAAAAATACATTAGTAACTGTCTATTTATTCTTATTAACTTGATTTTTGTCCGTTACACAATACACAGAAAGAGAAGGAGTAACTTTCATCAAGCAGATTTTGAAGAAAATTCTGAGTGGGTTATGGGAAATAGCGCATAAGATTTGCCGAATACCTATGGCGTGAGTTCTGATTTGAGGGGATTCGTAGAAAACTTGAAAGTGAGGCTCGCCCACTGCCAATCTGCCGATAAGATCGTTATAACAGTCAAAAGTCGAAGTATAACCGATCACTCGCTCATAAATATTGTTCACCTCTTCATCAAAGATCTGATTAGCTGCTAAATCATTAAAGTTCCAGTTTACTTAAGTCGTAAAAATGAGATACACATTTATCTGTATCAGTGTTTAAAAAGTCGTATTATTTTTTCACGTCGCTTTCTGGAACAAATAATAATGATAAAACATAAACATAACAAACAAACAAAAAAGAACAAAAAAAGCAATAAAATTAGGCAAGCACGATTTGCCTCAGTGGATGGTGTTAGTTCAAAAGCAATAGTAGAATTATTAACTGACAAACGCACTTAACAAAGCCCTGTTCCATTCCATTATAAAATAATTGTTTAAAAAACATAAAAACCGCCTTCAAAATATGGTACTAAAAATTTTAAAATAACTTTATACAATGCTTAGAAGAAAGTAAATATAAATGGACATATTTTACATTACTGTTATTGAAATTTTTTACATTAATTAGTTATTTTTGGAGTCGGTGCCAGCTGTCAGATCACGCAGATCGAATTACTGAACTTTATTTGGTGTTCGAGGTGAACCGAGAGTATGTACAAAAATTCCAAATACTTTACAGCATGCATGAGGAAGATAGTTTTTATTGCGGGAGACAGCTTAGGGAAACAAATTAATGGCATGTTATCTGTGGCTCGGCCTCATTAGTCATCCAGGCATATCTCTGGAGCTATAGTGTCAGTTGGTAGGCTGCATCATGCAGTAAATACTTATAGTTAGTATAATATCGGTGTATCATCTAAATGTTTCAGTTTGTAGAAAAAAATTTCTAGAATTAATTGTAGGTAAGGTAGTAAACATGATTTTTTATGTATATTGTTATTTATTATTGTTTTATCTTTTTTTTTGTTTTGGCTGCACCGACTCCAAAAATAACTAATTAATGTAAAAAATTTCAATAACAGTAATGTAAAATATTGTCCATTTAGATTTACTTTCTTCTAAGCATTGTATAAAGTTATTTTAAAATTTTTAGTACCATTTTTTGAAGGCGGTTTTTATGTTTTTTAAACAATTATTTTATTTTTAAATTTTTAGTGGTTATTATAGTTAATTTGTATTTAAATATGCGCAGCAGTTCTCATTTTGTGAACTTCCTGGTAGCTCAGTGGTTAAAGCGAAAGCTTTAAAAAAAATCTGTCTTTACAACAACTTTCATAATGGGGGAGAATTGGATGCTGTGTTAAGGAATGTTAGTATACATTTTGATCCAGGCTGTGTTTCGTTCTAATCACAACATCTGCTAAAGCTGCTGCTCGATAATCGAAACATATAATAACATCTGGACGTTAATACATACTACATACACAAATCTGTCTCTGGAATATATCTGTTCGTTCCAGCATCACACAGAAAATATAGATATTTAATTGGTTTTCACAGAGTAAAAGCTTGGGGTTCAAGTTGAAATCTGAAGTACGTGTTGAGACATTAGGACACATACATTTTATAAATATTCTGCAATTACTTAAAAATAGCTTAATTGATTTTGACGGTACTTAAAACTGTGGATTTTGTAAAGAACATTGGAAATTATAAACGATGGGGGTAAAGGAGAAGAGGGATTGCGCTTTTGTATACCAAATGTAGACTGTCTTTTCTGATTGATTTAAAGTATACATTTGTAAATTTCTATTGATATCACATTAAAGTTTTAGGTGCGTATAAAAAATAATTAGGGGTTGCGGAGGTGAAGAGTAGTTTGATTTTTGTTAAGGTAGTATGGACAGCATTTTTCTCTTTGTTTTAAAGTATACATGTGCAAAGTTCCATCGAAACCAGATAAAAACTGTAGCTTTGTGTAAAGAACATTTATAAAATTAAATGGTGTAAGGGAGTGAGCGGTTGGGTTTTGCAAACAGAATGTTTTCTCTTTGTTCTTAAGTATACATTTGCAGTGTTTCCATCGAAATCTGATAAAAACGGTAGGTATCTATAAAGAACATTGGAAATTAGGAGGGGTGGGGTTAGAAGGGAAGAGGGGTTGGGCTTCTTCAACCTAATTTAAACACAATTGTTATGTATTTTTTAAAGTATACATGTGCAAATTTTCTTCAGAATCAGATAGAAACTGTGCTTTGTGTAGATTAAAGGGGTGGAAAGGGGGAGAGAGGTTTGGCTTCTCTAAACCAAATGCAGACGATATTTTTCTGTTTGTTTTGAAGTATACATGTGAATACTTCCTTCAAAAATCAGGTAGAAATGGTAGCTTTATAGAGTGAACATTAACAGTAATTAAAGGGGTAGAAAGGGGAATAGGGTTTGTTTTTTTGTCAAAGTAATGTGAGTAGTATGTTTCTTTTTCTATTTGCTTTAAAGTATACACATGCTAAGTTCCACCGAAATCGGATTAAAATATGGGTTTGTACAAACATTAAGGGATGTAAACGGGGAGCTAGGGTAGTTTACTTCATTTTGGTCAGAAATCTTCTCCATAAAAAAATACATATATGTGCCAACTTTCATAAAGATCGGTCAAATGGTGTCAACTATAGCTTATCAAAAAGAAAATTGACAAAAGTGAAGGGCGGAAATGGGGGAAGGGGTTCAGTTTTTGCAAACCAAAAGCTGAAATTATGTTTCTCTTTGTTTAAGAGTAAAAGTTTGCTAAGTTCTATCTAAACTGGATAAAAACTGTGGGTTTGTATAAAAATTAAACGGTTTAATGAGGATTGGGGGGTGGTTTTTATATTTTTTGGTCAGAAACCTTCCTCGTGAAAAAATACATATAAGCGCCAACTTTCATGATAATAGGTCAAATGGTGGAGACTATAGCTTTTTATATATATAAGAAAATACATTGACAAAAATTAAGGGGTTGGTAGGAAAGAGAGGGGTTGAGCTTTGGCAGACTAAATGTTGACACGATTTTTCTGTTTGTTTGAAAGTATACATTGACAAAGTTCAATCAAAATCACATATGAAATATAGGTTTCTATAAAATTAAGGGGTGTAAAGGGGGACATGGGGTGGCTTTTATTTATTTTTTGGTCAGAAAATCTTCTCCATGAAATATTACATGTATATGACAACTTTAATGGAGATCAGTTAAATGATATCGACTATAGTTTTGTATAAAGAACATTGGCAAAAATTAAGGGGGGGATAGGGTGAGAGGGACTCAGATTTTTCAAACCAAATGTTGACAGCATTTTTCTCTTTATTTTTAACTATACATGTCCAAAGTTCCATTGAAATCGGATAAAAATGTGGGTTTGTATAATAATTAAGGGGTGGTTAAGGGAGAGAGGGGTGTTGTTTTATTTTTTTGGGTCAGAACCTTTTCCATGAAAAATTACATGTATATGCCAACTTTAATGGGGATCTGTTAAATGGTGTCGACTTTAGCTTTGTATAAAGAACATTGGCAAAAATTAAGGGGTGGATAGGGGGAGAGGGGTTCGGTTTTTTTAAACCAAAAGTTGACAATATTTTTCTGTTTGTTTTTTAATATACATTTCCAAAGTTCCATCAAAATCGGATAAAAAGTGTGGGTTTGTATAAAAGTTAAGGGGTGTAAAGGGGTAGAAGGGGTGTTTCTCAATGAAATTCATATGGGACCACTTTGGAGGTGTACTCTATCCACTATAAAATTTCATTTAAATCGGTTCAAAATTGGCGAAGATATCGCTGAACATACATCCAAAAAAAAAAAAAAAAAAAAAAAAAAAAAATTCAGAAGAATTGAGAACCTCCTCCTTTTTTGAAGTCGGTTAAAAATCAGAAATATTGCGACTAGACAATTCTATTTGTTCAATATACAGTCATTCATATATCGCAACAAGTGGATTGGAATAGAGTTATAAAATTTGAACGGATGGTAGTTTTTGTATAAACTTAATCCTCAACTGAGTGAATTTGTTTCAGTCGGGGGGAATACCATACCAACATGAGATCTTGATTGGTATTACTTTCCTAATGTTCTCCTTAGATATGACATCTGAATTCGACGGTAACTACAAGATAAAATAAATACTGTTTAAATGTTCTCCTATGTTTCCTGGAAGAAGTTTTATCCTCCTCATGAGTACCAATTAATGTCGATGATTTTTTGTTCTTGTTCCAGAGGTGCCAATTGCAAAGCTAGCTATCGAAACAGGCTAGTTTAACCGTGTTTAATTTATGATGAAGAAAGCATCACTGAAATAGCTTTGCCGAGGAATTAATATGTTTGATAATTTTACACATGGAATGTTTCTTCTGTAAGTAAGATCTGGCTTGCAGAACGCGAGTCATTATTTTACTGCACGTAAGAATGGTTTGTTTCTCCTTGCCACTCATAGATCAGCCAAATACGATTTCAGCAACATCCATCCTTAAGATTCACAACACTATCCGGCGGTTCACCAGTGAAGACTTCGTTGCAGTTATACGCCGGAATAGTCTCCGTTCTTACATCCATCCTTAAGCTTTTCGAACGCATAGAACCACATTTTCATAGTTGTATATGGAACAAGAAGACGATTTCCACCAACAACTGTTGATGCCGTAAGTCTGTTTGAAAGATTTGATAAATTGGTAAGGTACAAAGCAGCAGACCCGGCCAGTGGCTGGAAGCTGTCGTAGATGATGATGATGATGGTAAGGTACACAGGACGAACCGAAGTATCTGAATAGCTACACAGTGATTTCTTTGCTTAAAAAAATAGTTATCATAGAGCTGCAACTGGTGAACTTCTTTGTGCCTTTTAAACTGTTAATGCCAATAATGTTTAGCATTCGTGCAGAAATTCTTCCGGTGTCTTAAAGCATTTTGGTAGAATTATCTACGTTCCTTTAAACCAGGTTGTCATGAGCACATTAAATATCCCAAAATTAAAAACGGATGGATATCAAAAGTAGTAGGGTCCATATAAAAGATGTATACTAGATCAAAAATTACACTATAAAAATTAGATTGTAACATTTATGTTACAATTTTCTGTTTGAATATTGAGTAATTAAAACAGCAATATGATTGTTGGAGGGTTCCGTAAAGCTTCACTCAGGTGAGCGGGTGAGGACAGACAGGGGTGATTGTTCGAGGGCAATTAAAGCAAGTAGCAGGGTTGCTAAGAAACAATGTGACGGTCAGAAACGAAACCCGAGCATGTGTGAGTCTTGGATCACTGCTTCGTGCCGAGGGTAAAGTGTGTCTAGCCCTAGGATGCATATACAGGGCCGCCGAGGCCCTTGTATGTCTTCATTTTTTTTTAAATCTGTAATTTTTTGTTTGATTTCAAACTGCTTTCTAGTACTCTTTCACTAACACTGTGACATTCCTCCTACAAAGTTTGAACGAGATACCTTTTTAAGTTTTCTGTATAATTATATACGTTTACCCATACACCGTGAATGCATAAGCAGGGCTTCAGAAGCCCTCACATATTTATAAATGTTCTTTAGCCTATATTGTCTTCAACATTTGTTTGGGAGCAGTTATTAATTCAACAATAACTGTAGTAGTATTTCCAGCAACTGGAGTGCCAACAGCAGCAGTAGCTGGAGTAGTAACTAAAAAATAATACACACTGCTTTCACATATTGGCGATGTCGGTGTATCATTAATCTTTTTGCTATCAAATGTTTTATTATTGCATAGTATTGTTATCCTGTGCTGCTCTTGTCAGCCTCATTGTTACTGTAGTTTGTTTGTTGCTGCAAGGCCCATATTGTTATGAGTATGACTCGTTTAGTGCTGCACAAGCTGCTGTTCGAGGGACACGTCTTTTGCTATGGCTTCGACACGCAAAGCAAGAGAGTCAGTACGTGCAAATGCAGCTAATTTTGAAAGTGTTGTGGCTCAGTGGTTTGAAGAAGATGATTCTTGCGAGGAATGAAATATTTTTGAAGATGCAAGTAGTGAAGAATCAGCCAATGAACCTGCAGATGTGAATATTGAGGCAGATGACAGTCCTTCCGATAATATTACTTCATCAGAGTCTGAAAATGAAGAACCACCACAAAAAGGTATAGAAGACCACACATACATTAGTCGGAATGGAACGATTTGGAAATTAGAACCTCCTGCAACTTTTCGTACACCTGTCCATAATATCGTAAAGAAGGCACCTGGTTCAGCCCGTGGTTTGAAAACCTGTAAACCTAAGGATGCCTGGGACTATTTCATCTCCAAGGAAATACTAGAGGAAATCATCAACTGCACAAATATTGAAGGCAGAAGAGTGGCTGCTTTACGTGGTAAAACGTGGAAAAACGTTTCGCTTGCTGAAAAGGAGGATTTTCTTGGTCTTTTACTGCTTTCTGGTGTTGAGAAGAGTTGGGATGTCCCTAATAGAGAATTATTCTTGGATGAAAAGGCAAATCCTACATATAAGGCCACCATGTCAGTAAATAGATTTGAGGATATAAGGAGAATGATTAGATTTGATGACAGGCGTACCCGTGAAGCTCGATCTGCAGATGACAAACTTGTAGCTGTTTGTTATGTATGGGAACCATTTCTTGACAAGTGTACAAATAGAATGATTCCCAATGATTCGTTCACAGTTGACGAACAGCTAGTCCCATTCCGTGGAAGATGCAGCTTCACCCAGTATATGCCCTCTAAACCAGCCAAGTATGGCATAAAAATATTTTGGTTATGTGATGCTGCATCTGCATATGCTTTAGACGGAATTGTTTACACGGGAAGGAAGCCACATGAACCTATTCAGAAAAATCTTGGATTGAATGTGGTGAAAGATCTTGCTAAAAGCATTGAAGGATCATCAAAAAATATTACTGTTGACAACTTCTTTACTAGTGCCCAGCTGGCAGAAGAGATGCTTCAGAAGCAAATTACAGTGGTGGGAACAATCAAACAAAATAAACCAGAAATTCCTAATGAGATGAAACCATCAGCCTCAAGAGCGATTCATTCCTCTTTGATTACATTTAGAGGTGACATTACAATGGTGAGTTATGTTCCCAAAAAGAAAAAGTCTGTAGTTCTCATTAGCACAATGCATCACGACAGAAACATTGATGAAACTCATGCAAAAAAGAAACCAGATATAATAAAGTTCTATAACTCTACGAAGGATGGAGTAGATCAAATGGACCAGAAAATTCGTTATTACACTTGCAAGAGACAAACAAGAAGATGGCCATTTGCATTATGGATGAATATGATGGACGTTGCAGCAATGAACAGTGAAATTTTATTTTCCGCCCAACATCTGACATACCATAGTGGAAGAAGTGATAAAAGGCGTTTGTTCCTAAGAGATTTAGCAGAGGAAATGGTAAGACCTCTAATGGAACTTCGTATTCAGATCCCTAATCTTCCAAAGAAAATCGTTGATGCCATGCAAAGATGTGGTGTTCAGAAAGATGTCATATTGCCGAACCAACTACCTGTTTCAGGAAAAAGAAGAAGATGCAATTATTGTCCATATAATAAACACAGGAAAAGTGATATGACATGCATTAAATGTAAAACCAACATTTGTAAGGAACATAGTGGCGTTCTTTGTGCTTCTTGTTTGTCACATGTTGAAAACTAAGAAAAATGCAATTTTATGTGAACAATGAATAATAACTTTTTGTTAAAATATTGCCTATATACATAATATTGTGAATAATGAGTATGTTTTAATTGAAGAAATTGGTTGTAATAAATGTTATAAAATGTAAACTGCAACTTATAAGTGAATTAATTAATAATATGTTAATCAGGCCCACCAGATCCTGTTACTGTATCTTAGGAATCTTTCAATATGACAGTAAATTTGACAGAAATAAATTTAACTCCAAAAAATGATTATATGAAAAGACGAAAATTTAAAATTAGGCAGGGCCTTGGAGGCCCTGCATATGCATTCATGTGTGTTTTCGGCACCATGCATCCTAGGGCTAGATAAAAACGAAGGAAGTTTGATCTTGGGAGAAAAGAGACAACAGGAAATTTTAAGCGTGGCAGTTTCACTGGTAAATCCTGGAATGAGATTAAACTGGGACAATGTTTTATATTGCAGAAATAGACAGAGAAACGACCGAGAAAAACACATTCTCGATCCAGGAATATGAAATCACGTGTTTATGCTGGCCGGTGGCAAACGAGCGACTGGAAATGAACTATGTACAAATTTGGCTAGCGAATAATAATTTAGCAGAACGTTTGTTGTGAAGTCATCTTTTAATTTGGTACTAGTGAATTACCGAGGCTTCTTGTTTTCCCATCTTGAAACGAATCGGTAGCAGAAGATTTGTTCTGTTTTTAAGAGGACTCAGTACGTTCCGCTTTTGGGAGGCATTCGGAACATTCTGTTATTGATAGGCATGCTCACTACAAGTTGAAACTAGTTTAGTTCTGAGAATACTTCTCAGTACAACGAACGTGGGAGACTTTTTGTATCCGATATAGTGAAAATTTCAACTACTATTTGCTTATTAAGAGAGCCGTAATCTTATTGATTATAAATGATACACTAATCATCCAGAACGTTATGACCACCTACCTACTATCAATGTAAACCAGTCCAGGCGATAGCAGCGTCACCTGACGAGGAATGACTGCTAGCCAGACACACGCACGGTGCATGTAGTATCAGTGAGCGTGCTATACGTGTTTAGAATGGGGAAGGCGCGTGATCTATCTGAGTTTGAGCGAGGGCAGATTGTGATGGCTCGGAGGCTCGGCACGAGCATTTTGGAAACTGCACGACCTGCCGGGTGTTCGAGGAGTGCTGTGATGAGTGCCTTCAACAAGTGGCGAAATCGCGGTGAAACCACGTTCAAACGTCGAGGGGTTGAGCGGTCAAGCATCATTACAGATGTCGGACGTCGTAGGCTTGGCGGATTGGTAAGCCAGAACAGCCGGCGAACTGTGGTGGAAGTAACAGCAGACTTTAATGCTGGGCAGAGTACAAGTGTATCTGAACACACAATGACCGAACACTCCTAACGATGCGCCTCCGCAGCCGACGACGCATGCATGTGCCAATGTTAACACCATGGCATCGGGAACCACGAATGAAATGGTCACGTGACCATTGTCACTGGACGTTGGCGTAGTGGCAGAGCGTTGCATGGTCCGATGAATCCCGGTATCTTCTCCATCATGCCGATGGGAGGGTGCGAATCCGTCGTTCTCGTGGGCATCCATGAGCCCAGTGGAGTTCGTGCAAGGCACCATGGCGGCCAATAACTATCGTACACTGGTTGAAGGCTACGTACACCTCTTCATGACGACCATGTTTCCCAACGACAGTGTTATTTTTCAACAAGATAATACGCCATGACAAAGGGCCAGGAGTTTGATGGAATGTTTCGAGAAAAATAGCGACGAGTTTCAATTGATATGCTGGCTCCAAATCTCGCCAGATCTGAACCCGATCGAATATATGTGGGATGTGATTGATCGTGGCGTCAGATTTCATCGCCCCACTCCCCTGTATTTACGAGAATTAGGTGACTTCTGTGAGCATATGTGGTGCCATCACCCTCCAGAGACCTACCGACGCCTCATTGCTTCCATGCGAAGACGCGTCGCCGCTGTTATCCGCACCAAAGGCGGACATACCGGCTGTTAGGTAGGTGGTCATAATGTTCTAGCTGATCAGTGTATTTTCTTTAGTTTCATACTGTTGCCATACTGAAAGGCAATTAAACAATTACGGGAGCTGTGTCACTATACACCAACGCCTGCCAGTGAGGGAACTAAGAGAACCCGACCAGTAATGTGATTGCTGTCGTCATGGTCTGTTGGTAGCTTTTTTTGTTTTTGTTTTTTGCTTATGACTTTACTCCTCGTCCACGTCGAGGACACTAAAGCACTGGGGGAAGGAACGGGAAGGAATTCACTCATTACCTTTTGAAGGAAGCATCCCGGCATTCGCCTGGAGTGGTTTGGGAAAACCGTGGAAAACCCAAATCTGGATGCCCGTACGGGGAGTGTTGGTGGCTGTTCTAAGCAGTGTCGTTAGCAGAAACTTTAACTGCTTCCAACATGGAGTTCCCTGCAAAATCGGCATGGAACACCCTGCGACGCCCTGATAACTAACGCCATTAGATGGAATTCTTTATGCTCGTTTTAATACACTGAGTTATAGCCTATTATACATGGTCTGCTAAAATTTTCTTGTCAATTAATGTTTAATACCATGATGAAATTTTGATTTTATTTTTTTTTACTGCTAAATAAAGTTAAAGATTTCTATTTGCTTTCATGTCAATAAATTACGTGTTGAAATCAAAGTCTATTAACTTAAATAGCATTTTGTTAGTTTAATAATGTTACCTTATTTTCTATCATTGAAATCTGCAAGCCGAGTTTTACTGTCTGACTGACTTAAATTTTACGACCAGTTCAAAAATTGTCGCCAATGTTTTCATCACAGTTACAACTATCGAAGTTTTCTATTTTTTAGTGCCTAGTCTTTAAAGCAAGAGGAGGGATTGGGTGCAAGGAATTTTCAGCCTAAATGACTGGCCGATGATGCAAAACACTGTGAAATCAATTATCAGACGTAATTTTCATTTTGTTACGTGTGGTGTTCATAATTTTATTGGTAGCGCAGTCATTAGTATGATGCGCGGCAGATCTCAAGGAAGGTTAGTGACCAAACTGGAATATTGTGCCTCAAATGGATTCTTGCTCATCTACACGGATGTCAGTTAATAAACTATTCTCTGGCTTATAAAGGTCACAACTCTGGGACGTTTCGACGTCTATCTCTGCCCTCATTTTCATTTATACACATCTGGAATCACGAGAGTTTATTAATTTACAACACCATGAAAAAATACGCTTGTACATTGTTGCCATTAGAGCTGGGAGAGATAGGGCATAGGCGATGGATAGTTTTCGGAGACGTATTTGCCTGCTTGATTAAGCAAGGTGAATCAGCCCCTCTTCCTTATGCCCATTCTAATCCTTAACCGCACGGGAGACGAAAGAATACACAAATAAATAGCGTATAGCACCATATTTTGATGATCTTATTTTTCGTACCATTGCGACTGAAATTATTTGGAATATAAAAATGTTTCACCACAGTCGTAAATGAAATTGGATGTTTGAATGTTTGGCAATAAATTCAGTTGCAAATTACGTCGTCGGCTTAATTTTTAGTTCTACCCAAATCCACGCCTCAAATATCCGTCACCTTATATTTGTTCGATAATGTTACCCAACAATCCTTTCTAGGATACACAGATGAGGATCCACGAGGGCTTTATGAGCTGTCTACAGTTCGTCACCATTCGACTCATCAATCACAATATAAAACTAACGTTACCAGTCACTGACCTTACGTGCAAATCCCGAATCATTTGCTGCCTACTGCTAAGCCTTCGTAGTTTAGCCAATCAATCTCATCAATCATTGAACAGGTCACTTTGAACTCACGGGCTAATAGATTCTTTTTTACTATTGTAATCATTACCACGTACATCGTGTAATCCACTAAAAAGTTAATATTTATCGCAACAAGTATAAATAACATCCAGATTCTAATTGAAATTCAAACAGTCAGCGGAACGCCTTACTTATCTACACACAATTGAAGTATGGGTAGTGGCTTCATCGAAAATTCCGCACTGGCGGATATCTTGATACGTGGTCGGCAGTAAAATTACAAAACTATGTAAATGTCACCGATCGTCAGATTAACCAGTTTGTTCTACGCTGGTTTACAGAAGAACACGCAAATTCGTCGATTTTTAAAGGTGTTATAAAAATTCACTTTGTACATTTATTTTGCATCTTCGTTGTCGACCATTGAACAAACAACCGTATGATTTGCTATCCGTATTGTAACAGCAGTTCATGAAACAACGAAAATTACTGCGCACGCCGTTAAAATCTTGCAAATTTTTTTTAATCCATCCGGGCTGAAAGTGTGCGGAGTTAAATATTCATACGAGCCCAGTGGGCCGTGAAATATGGCAGCTGCTGTCGAGTCGACCACGCCGGAAACGGCGCGGCTGATCTGCCATTGATTGGGGATTTGCATAATCCGGGACTAACGGGATTTCGTTTGATGTGAGACTCATAAATACCGAACAGAAAATGAAATTATTCAAGCGCAGGAAACAGAGTTCTGATGGACGGTGATCCGGGCTGCTGAATGCTAATTGAGACCACACATGGCTTCAGCTCGCAAGGACCCGCGTAGTCGTCAACACCAACATAGTTTGTTGCTATTTACAACATCAACACTGCTGGGGCATAGCAACTATTTTCGACAGCCAAACTTTTTTACATTTTTGATGTACTTCGTCCTGTATATATACAAAGATATGTGTGTGTGGCCTAGAGGGATTCAGAATTATTGTTACTGACGTGGTAATACTGCGGATTATACCACAAAAATTTTACATTTAGCTGAAATTTTACTGCCAGGAACAATTAAGAGACCTTACAGGAATATTTATACCTGAACCATTCTACAGAGCAGAGGTTCAAGGTCTCAGCAGAGATACAAATTATCACACCTATGCCGAGTTCAAGAGGGTTTATTTAAATTTCGTGATGCTGTAGGCTGATGTAATACCAAATTACGAACCACAAACCGTTAATTATGGTAGCAAACTAAGTTATCTCTACCAGAATATATCCCCATAATATTTTTATGAATTTTTTTATTCGATAACCAATTAAATTTATATGCGAAGCAAGGTAAGTGAGTCAACAATAATTAAACACTGAAAAATCTGCATTATGGTTTACTGCAGCACTCGTTCAAAAGGAACATATTTTGAGGACTTCTTCCTGGGTAAAATATTCCGGAAGTAAAATAGTCCCCC
This sequence comes from Vandiemenella viatica, assembly GCA_031002005.1. Taxonomy (NCBI): domain Eukaryota; kingdom Metazoa; phylum Arthropoda; class Insecta; order Orthoptera; family Morabidae; genus Vandiemenella; species Vandiemenella viatica. The sequence goes on along the minus strand of JARYHS010011408.1, from coordinate 301,148,374 downwards.
AATCGGATCTCAGGGCGAAGACAGTTCAGGGAGGAGTCATCAGAAAGGATAGTACGTTCTACGAGTTGGAACATGGAGGTCTGGATTGGGCAGGTAATTGAGATGGAACGACTTAAAATAGATGTAATTGGGGTAATGAGATTAAGTGAAATGATACACAGGATTTCTGGTCTGGGGAACATACAATAATTAACACGAAAGCTGTTGGAGGAGTGTAGGATTTGCAATCAACCAGGTATTATGAAAACGGGCGAGTTATTGTGAACAGTTTAGAGACAGGATTAATTCGAGGGCAGAAACTAAGCCCGCACCAAGCACATTAGTACTACTGTACACGCCAACATCTCACGAAGATGATGAAGAAATAGAGGAAATGTAAGATGATATTGAAGAATATGTGAATAGCGAGGAAAATCTAATAATCATGGGTGATTGGAACGAGGTAGTAAAACAAAGAAAAAAGAGAGTGCTGTAGGAAGTTTTTGTTTAGCAGAAAGAAATGAGAGAGGAAGCAGGTTCTTAGATTTTTGTGAAAAATATAAACTCGTCGTGGCAAACACACTATTTAAGTATGATACACGTAAGAGATACATCTGAAAACGTTCAGGGGATACAGGTAGATATCAGTTAGATTACATCATAGCTAAACAGAGATTCAGGAATCAAATTCTGGAGTGTAAGCGTATCCAGGAGAAGACATAGACTCTGATCGCAATCTGATAGATATGAAGCGTAGACTGAAATTCAAAAGAATAAAGAGGCAACGTAGGCAAAATAGACTGGAAGTGATAAAACTGAAACGACAGACAGACATTTTAGAAATCAGGTAAACAGGATATGCAAGAAAGAAAAAGAAATGTTGCTGCAAGAAAAGTATGAAGAAGTAGAAAAGGAAATGGTTGCAGTTAATGTTGATCCTATAGGATGATCAAACCAAATTTTGGAGAAATGAAGAAAAGAAGTATGAACATTAAAGCTGCTGATGGGACACTTATTTTAAGTTCAGAAGATAGAGCTAATCGATGGAAATAGTACGTCGGGAAAGTGTATGATAGATATGATATGAACAACAGTATAACGGATAAAAGAAAGCGATGTCGACACTGATGACTTAGATGATCCTGTTTTGAGGACAGAATTTGATAGAGCTGTGAATGATTTGAAATCAAATAGGGCAGTTGGAATTGATGAGATTCCTGCAGAGCTTCTGAAATCTCTAGGAGAAGGAGAAACCCAAAGATTATTCATACTTATATCAAAAAGTTATGAAACAGGAGAAATTCCCACTGATTTTAATAAAAGTTACGTGTTCATACTTCCAAAGAAAGCACAAGCTCATAAATGTGAGAAATATTGCACTATAATTGTAACATCACGTGATTTAAGATTACTGATTAGGTTAATATACAGAACGATAGAGAGGATAAGAGAACCAACAGCTACTGAATATCAGTTTTGGTTTACGAAAAACCACGGTACAATAGAAGCAGTTCTGAATTCAATGTTAATACTTGAAGGACAGATCAAGAAAACTAAAAATAACTGTCTTAGCATTTGTTGATTTTTTAAAAAAAGAAACTTTTGATAATGTTAGTTGGAAAAGGGGTTCAAAATTTTGAAGAATTCTGGTCTAAAATATCGAGAAAGAATAATAATTTATAAACTACATAAGCATCTAATAGCTACAATCAAAGTAGAAAATCATGAGGGTCGTTCATCACATAAAAATGCTACCAGAAAAGGTCTATCGCCATTAATATTTATCTTTTAATTTAGGAAGCAATAAAGGAGGTTAAAGAGAAATTTAAGTGTAACACAGAGGAGAAAAAAATCAGTATGCTACAATTGCTGATGACATTGACCTATTAATAGGATCGTGTGTAGTAACTGAATGTCATGAAGAAAATACTGATAGAAGATTTTGGATTAAATATAAACCAAATCAGGACAAAAGCTATTAAATGTTATTAAAATGATAACAATAATAGTAGATTAAATATAAAATAGGGTCAGATGCAATAGAAGAATAAAGTCAGTTTTGTTACTTTTGGAAGTATAACTGATGGCCGAACCAATAATGATGTTAAAAGTTGAATAGCACTAACAAAAAAAGGCCTTCTCGAAAAAGAGAAGTCTTTTAGTTTTAGTTACTGATCCAGTACTCAGAAAGATGTTTTTAAGGCTATGTGTGGAAAAACAGCACTTTATCCCTAGCGAAGCATGGACTTCCGAAACACGAGAAAGAAGGAAAATTGAAGCATTTTAAATGTGGTGCAATAGAAGGATGCTGACAATTAAGTGGAAAGATGACGTACGAAATTAACGTGTCTTGGAGATGATGGATGAGGAAAAGTTTGTGGAAGAGTCTTAAGAAAGAAGAGACTGGTTGGTGGGTCACATCTTGAGACATAGGGGACTGGTTAGTTTGTTAGTGGAACTAACTGGTTAGAGGCAGACAAAGATTAGAATATGGAACACGGATAGTTAAAGACGTAGGTTTTAAGGGGTATGTTGAGGTGAAGAGGTTAGCGCAAGATAGGAAGAGATGGAGGATTGGATCAAACCAGTTGAAAGACTGATGACAGCAAAAAAATATACTCATCTTGAAGAAAACACTATTGAAGAATAATAATGCAGGGAGTATATACACGTGGAAACGTCTTGGGGATACAGGCAGATATCAGGTAGATTATATCATATTCAAACAGCGATTCACGAATCAAGCTCTAGACTGTAAAGCGTACCCAGGAGCAGACTTATACTCTGACCATAATGTGATAGTTGTGAAGTGCAGGCTGGAATTCAAGCGAATAAGGAAGCAGTATAAGCAGAACAGACTGGAAGTGAATAAACTGAAACAATCTAGCACGAGAGAAAAATTTGCAGAAATGGTGGACTTAGGTCTAAGAAGTAACTCTGTAAGGAGCTCAACCAAGGACGAATTGAATGCATTAAAGACCGAAATAATGAAAGCTGGTAAAGTAACATTAGGCTTTAGGGAACAAGCTGCCAGAAAACCTTGAATGGCTACAGAAGTAATTGCGGTGTAATTGGATCAGAGGAGTAGGCATGGATAAAGCAGGAAGAGCAAGTGCGAGGATGTATAAAATGAAGTCGCCAAAGGTAAAGTAGATATGGCCTAGAGGAAGAACGAACAGAAGTTTGGCAAATAAAGAAATGATTTATAAACATAAAAGTTGCTGGTTAGTAACCTCTTTTAATCTCAGAACATAGAGCTAATTGATGGAAGAAATGAAAAGAAAAAATAATGTTGGGATGATTTGAACAACAGTGTACCGGGGAAAAAGGCGATGTTGAGATTGATGGCTCAGGAGATACTGTTTGAAGGACAGATTTTCATAGAGCTTTGAATGAACTGAAATCAAATAAGGCAGTTGGAAATAATGAGATTCCAGCAGAACTTTTGGAATCCCTGGGAGAAGAAAGATCCAAAAGTTATGTAGCCTTATATCATAAAGTTATGAAATAGGGGAAATTCAAACTGATTTTAATCAATTAATTTAGGAAAAACCGCGGTACAAGAGAAGCAATTCTGTCTTTAGGATTAATACTTAAAGGGCGGCTCAAGGGAAAAAAAAGATACGTTTAAGGCGTTTTTTGATTTATAAAAAGCTTTTGATATTTTAGGAGGGAAAAAATGTTCAAGATTATAAAGAAGACAGGTCTAAAATACCTAGAAAGATGAATACTGTATAATCTATATAAAAATCAAGTGGCTATAATAAAAGTAGAGAATCATGAGACGTATTAGTTAAAAAGGGTGTGAGACAAGTTTATAGTCTTATCACCATCGATATTGAACTTGTATGTACAGGAAGCAATAAAGGAAGTAAAACAAAAATGAAATTAGTTTTAAAGTTGAATAAATTAGTATGCAATGGTTTCTGATGACAGTATCATGTTAGCAGATCAGTCTGCGGGTATCGAGAAGTTACTGAATGGCATGAAAAAAAATACTTACGGAAGACTCTGGACTAAATATAAACTTAAGAAAGACAGATGTGATTAAATGTAGCAAAAATGGTGGCATTAATAGCAAATTAAATAAAAAAATACGTTCAGATGCAATAGCAGAATTAAGTGAATTCTGCTACTTAAGAACTAAAATTACAATTAATGGCCGAAGGATGAATGAAGTTCAAAGCAAAATAGCACTAGCAAAGAAACCTTCTTGAAAAAGAGAAATCGTTTAGTCTCAAATATTGATTTAGGACTCAGAACATATTTTGTAAAACTCTATTTGTGGAACATACCACTTTATTTTAGTGAAATATGGACTTTATGAAATGTAGAAAGAAGGAAAATTGAAGGATTTGAAATGTGGTGCTCTTGAAGGATGCTGAATGGATGGATTAAACACGAAATGAACATATTCTGGAAATGATGGGTGAAGAAAGAAGTTTCTGGAAGAGTCTTACAGAAAGAAGATGGTGGCTATTCGAGATATTCGGGATTGGTCAATTTGTTAGTGGAGGGAACAGTCGAAGGTAGGAACTGTAGAGTAAGACAGAGATTAGAATATGTCAAACAGATAATCGAGGACGTGAGTTGTAAGGGGTATGTTGAGAGGAAGAGGATAGCACAAGGCAGAAAGGGAAGCAGGATTGCCTCAAACCAGTCGTGAAGCTGATGAGAGATAAAAAGCATCTTGTTTTAAATTACTACTATTTTGTATACAGTAAAATATTGGGTAATATTCATCGAAAAATACAAATGGTGATCCAACACAAACACCGCGAGCTGAAAATAAGATTTCCGTCGCGTGGAAATTCATTATAATTCTGTCATCGAATATAAAAATCAGAGACCCCTAGGATGTTAGCAGTTCATAAATGCAAAAAAATAATCACCGTGAAATACAGGATAAGTGATAAGAGAAAACGCGTTTCAGAAGGCGGTATTTACAACTAAATTATCATTATGACCTGTGTTCTAATCGGTCTTCAGATATATAAATATGTTGCTAGCACAATAAAAATGAATTTCTTTACCAGGTGCGTTCTTGTTTCCAGAATGAATTAATTTGAAAACAATGTGAAAATGGTGCCAGTGGTTGATAAAATACCACAACAATAACTATTTTGGGGTCGAAATCCTGCAAATTTTTCCCCTATTTCCATGAAAGCACAAATTCTCTGAACGTTTTCTTCCATGTACAACGAATATTTGCTCAGTGGTTTCGAATGATTCAGAATGAGTTACGATTCAATCTCGATTTTTATGTTGGGAACGGAATGAAGTCTACTTCAATGAATCAAGCGGATACAAGTGATGCGTACCGTCTCTTTCTTATCAGGATGTCGCTGGAGGAAACGAACAACTACTAACGTAAATGCCATAATTACGAGGATGACAAAATACTTTTGGGACGAACGTGATTCGTGATAGATAAAACATTTACTATTACTACTATTACTCCGCGATTCCTAAAAGTGTGTGGCGGATGGTGCATTGCACCTATCCGAAAGGGTAAGGCCCTCTTCACACTGCGCAATTACCAAGCGACGCGATGGAGACTCTAGTATCTTGAGAGTATCCAGTAAATCACTTCCAATGTTGTGTAATGTGGAGGCACAAACGGCGCCACTCCCAAGAGACGCGTATCCTACGGGTATCCTACCAGTCCCAGGCGACCTGCAAGGAAGTCGGCCAGTCGCCTCTCTGGCGAGTCTTGTAAAACATGGCGGATGATCACGCATTCAATATTAAGTTAGTGAGTGAAATTGGGAAACATCCTGAACCGTATAGTTACAGTTTGACTCAGTATTCCAGGAAGGACGTCGTGGAAAAGAGTTGGGCTGAAGTGGGGAAGCAGATTAAAAAGTCAGGTATGTGTATGGCACAACTAATTACTTTATAATTCCGTTTGACACCTTCTTGTTTCTATTTTCGTTCTTATTAAACAATTTAAATTCAATTAAATCACTTAGATTCATTTTGAAGCATCGCGGAAAGTTTGCGGAGTATCAATGGTATTTTATATTGTTTTAGTCATTTATTTAACTGTCAGAACTTGTAATCAGTAATGTTCTTTATAATTTAAAACTATTTCAATCTCGTTTAATTTAATATTTGGCGTCTATAGATTGTTGTGCAAGATTCTGACAATGCTACATTGTTACGTTCTCTGAGTACCCACTGTAGGGATAATAATCGTAATATTATTAAGTTTAAGGGAAGGAGGGAGCAATCGGTCTCCATCATATAGTCAACAAGCAAATTATTCTAAATCAAGCATTTTTGTAACAATCAACAAACAGTTTAGTAAAAAATGAAGTTATATTTATTTTTTTTGTTAGTTGTCATTTGTAAATTAGCAACTTGTCATTTGTCCAAAAATTTAAGTAGTTATAATTATGAACTATGAGAATATGGGATCTTACGCAGTCGGTGGTAAATATTTTTTTGTGCATTGTGTTAAATCAAGATACTAACTGTAGGGTTACCACCTTTCTTTGGAACAATGTGAGTACGTTTATGTTTTGGGATGGCAAAAATACAGTACGCTGTATGGAAAAAAAGAGTACGATTTTTGTTGTTGCTTGAACGCGTATTTTTCATTGCTATTTGAGACATTCAACAAATACTTATTTTTTCTAAACATTTCGACAGCATATGTAAAGTCTATATTTAAATAAAAATATATGATGAACTAATACTTCAATAAGTTGAGCGAAGATTTGTTTGTTTCATTTCTCCTCTTTGCATTCATGACAGAGAAAACTCTCTCTCAATGGATGTACTGGTAGAACTGGCCAGTACGGGTAAAAGAAATTATTTTAATGAAAAATCTTCACTTTTATTGAATATGTACTGTCATTATTTTTAGAAATTGATAAATCAGTAAAATTTTTATCATCGAGTTTTCCAAGAAACTCATTTAGCAGTATTTTTCTTCATATAAAATGATCCATAGCAATTTGCAGTTTTAAAGATTCAAAAGCACACACAAAATGTTCATATCTAATAGTGATAATTTGGATATGTACACAACACAATTACACAATGTACGAATAAAATCAATGGGCCAGGGGCATTGACCACAAAAGAATAAACTATTTGAACAGGAAGTACGTGGTCAGCTAACTGCGGCCAAATTGCCCAAGACAGGAGAAGGTATTGGTACGTTATCGGTCGAATGCGGCAAAGTAGCGGACAAATCCCACGGTTTCGTTCTGATGATATTTTTAACCGACTTCAAAAAAGGAGGAGGTTCTCAATTCTTCTGAATTTTTTTTTTTTTTTTTTTTTTTTTGGATGTATGTTCAGCGATATCTTCGCCAATTTTGAAACGATTTAAATGAAATTTTTATAGTGGATAGAGTACACCTCCAAAGTGGTCCCATATGAATTTCATTGAGAAACCACCCCTTCTACCCCTTTACACCCCTTAACTTTTATACAAACCCACACTTTTTATCCGATTTTGATGGAACTTTGGAAATGTATATTAAAAAACAAACAGAAAAATATTGTCAACTTTTGGTTTAAAAAAACCGAACCCCTCTCCCCCTATCCACCCCTTAATTTTTGCCAATGTTCTTTATACAAAGCTAAAGTCAACACCATTTAACAGATCTCCATTAAAGTTGGCATATACATGTAATTTTTCATGGAAAAGGTTCTGACCCAAAAAAATAAAACAACACCCCTCTCTCCCTTAACACCCCTTAATTATTATACAAACCCACATTTTTATCCGATTTCAATGGAACTTTGGAAATGTATAGTTAAAAATAAAGAGAAAAATGCTGTCAACATTTGGTTTGAAAAATCTGAGTCCCTCTCACCCTATCCCCCCCTTAATTTTTGCCAATGTTCTTTATACAAAACTATAGTCGATATCATTTAACTGATCTCCATTAAAGTTGTCATATACATGTAATATTTCATGGAGAAGATTTCTGACCAAAAAATAAATAAAAGCCACCCCATGTCCCCCTTTACACCCCTTAATTTTATAGAAACCTATATTTCATATGTGATTTTGATTGAACTTTGTCAATGTATACTTTCAAACAAACAGAAAAATCGTGTCAACATTTAGTCTGCCAAAGCTCAACCCCTCTCTTTCCTACCAACCCCTTAATTTTTGTCAATGTATTTTCTTATATATATAAAAAGCTATAGTCTCCACCATTTGACCTATTATCATGAAAGTTGGCGCTTATATGTATTTTTTCACGAGGAAGGTTTCTGACCAAAAAATATAAAAACCACCCCCCAATCCTCATTAAACCGTTTAATTTTTATACAAACCCACAGTTTTTATCCAGTTTAGATAGAACTTAGCAAACTTTTACTCTTAAACAAAGAGAAACATAATTTCAGCTTTTGGTTTGCAAAAACTGAAACCCTTCCCCCATTTCCGCCCCTTCACTTTTGTCAATTTTCTTTTTGATAAGCTATAGTTGACACCATTTGACCGATCTTTATGAAAGTTGGCACATATATGTATTTTTTTATGGAGAAGATTTCTGACCAAAAATGAAGTAAACTACCCTAGCTCCCCGTTTACATCCCTTAATGTTTGTACAAACCCATATTTTAATCCGATTTCGGTGGAACTTAGCATGTGTATACTTTAAAGCAAATAGAAAAAGAAACATACTACTCACATTACTTTGACAAAAAAACAAACCCTATTCCCCTTTCTACCCCTTTAATTACTGATAATGTTCAATCTATAAAGCTACCATTTCTACCTGATTTTGAAGGAAGTATTCACATGTATACTTCAAAACAAACAGAAAAATATCGTCTGCATTTGGTTTAGAGAAGCCAAACCTCTCTCCCCCTTTCCACCCCTTTAATCTACACAAAGCACAGTTTCTATCTGATTCTGAAGAAAATTTGCACATGTATACTTTAAAAAATACATAACAATTGTGTTTAAATTAGGTTGAAGAAGCCCAACCCCTCTTCCCTTCTAACCCCACCCCTCCTAATTTCCAATGTTCTTTATAGATACCTACCGTTTTTATCAGATTTCGATGGAACACTGCAAATGTATACTTAAGAACAAAGAGAAACATTCTGTTTGCAAAACCCAACCGCTCACTCCCTTACACCATTTAATTTTTATAAATGTTCTTTACACAAAGCTACAGTTTTTATCTGGTTTCGATGGAACTTTGCACATGTATACTTTAAAACAAAGAGAAAAATGCTGTCCATACTACCTTAACAAAAATCAATCTACTCTTCACCTCCGCAATCCCTAATTATTTTTTTATACACACCTAAAACTTTAATGTGATATCAATAGAAATTTACAAATGTATACTTTAAATCAATCAGAAAAGACAGTCTACATTTGGTATACAAAAGCGCAATCCCTCTTCTCCTTTACCCCCATCGTTTATAATTTCCAATGTTCTTTACAAAATCCACAGTTTTAAGTACCGTCAAAATCAATTAAGCTATTTTTAAGTAATTGCAGAATATTTATAAAATGTATGTGTCCTAATGTCTCAACACGTACTTCAGATTTCAACTTGAACCCCCAGCTTTTACTCTGTGAAAACCAATTAAATATCTATATTTTCTGTGTGATGCTGGAACGAACAGATATATTCCAGAGACAGATTTGTGTATGTAGTATGTATTAACGTCCAGATGTTATATGTTTCGATTATCGAGCAGCAGCTTTAGCAGATGTTGTGATTAGAACGAAACACAGCCTGGATCAAAATGTAAACTAACATTCCTTAACACAGCATCCAATTCTCCCCATTATGAAAGTTGTTGTAAAGACAGATTTTTTTTAAAGCTTTCGCTTTAACCACTGAGCTACCAGGAAGTTCACAAAATGAGAACTGCTGCGGCATATTTAAATACAAATTAACTATACTACCACTAAAAATTTAAAAATAAAATAATTGTTTAAAAAACATAAAAAACCGCCTTCAAAAAATGGTACTAAAAATTTTAAAATAACTTTATATAATGCTTAGAAGAAAGTAAATCTAAATGGACAATATTTTACATTACTGTTATTGAAATTTTTTACATTAATTAGTTATTTTTGGAGTCGGTGCCAGCCAAAACAAAAAAAAAAGATAAAACAATAATAAATAACAATTATACATAAAAAATCATGTTACTACCTTACCTACAATTAATTCTAGAAATTTTTTTCAACAAAACTGAAACATTTAGATGATACACCGATATTATACTAACTATAAAGTATTTACTGCATGATGCAGCCTACCAACTGACACTATAGCTCCAGAGATATGCCTGGATGACTAATGAGGCCGAGCCACAGATAACATGCCATTAATTTGTTTCCCTAAGCTGTCTCCCGCAATAAAACTATCTTCCTCATGACATGCTGTAAAGTATTTGGAATTTTTGTACATACTCTCGGTTCACCTCGAACACCAAATAAAGTTCAGTAATTCGATCTGCGTGATCTGACAGCTGGCACCGACTCCAAAAATAACTAATTAATGTAAAAAATTTCAATAACAGTAATGTAAAATATTTTCCATTTAGATTTACTTTCTTCTAAGCGTTGTATAAAGTTATTTTAAAATTTTTAGTACCATTTTTTGAAGGCGGTTTTTATGTTTTTTAAACAATTATTTTATCGTATCTATAAAGTCAACCAGCGAGATGACCGAAGGTCGCTGGTTCGAGTCCGGCCGAGGCAAGGGTGTTTAGTGTTGTGTCTGTGAATGTCTTGTCCGTGTTGTAGTGTCCTTGTGTCAATACTTGATAGCAACAAATCACATTGAGCTGGCTGTATGGCCCAGTAGCCGAAAGCCATTTAAAAAAAAAAAAAAAAAAATAAAACCAGCGAAATGAGAATGCGTGTTGGCTAAAAGGAGTATTTTAACGTACTCTGTTACTTTCATAGTTTATTGAGCACACCATCTGAAGAGAGTACAATACTCTACTACAGAGTACGGGTGGCAATCCTAACTAATTGTCAGAAAATGTAATTAACACCGCGTTAGGTACCTTGGACGTTGATTTGTTTTTCATTAGTTTAATATCTCTGTTACTAGTTTCAATTTCACAATTTCATAAACGATCGTTATTTGCTATTATTTACCATTACCAGTGGCGGCCCTAGGGCGGAGCGAGCGGTGCGACCGTACCGGGCGCCGTCATATGGGGGGGCGCCGAAATGAAGCGACAGATTGTTTGCGCAAAAAATAAATTCCATAATAACCCAGCTTGCTGTTCATATATTATTTTAACACACATCATCGAGAAGAGTTTATAAAAGTAAGAGTTTTAACTTAATGCATAGTCGTATGTCGTCATAGAATAGAGTCGATTCGAGTTGCTACTCGAGTCAGTTCGAGTTACTCGAATCATGAAAATCACAACTCGTTCCAAAGTTAGCATCCTCCGATGCCGCATCGCGCCTCCCGCACCTGTTTCCTGTCTTTTCGGCTGTAGTCTTGAAATTCATAAATGCGGGTACATGTTCATGGGATGAGATTCAACCTATTTATCTCTTTTACCGTATTAGATCCTCGGTG
>JARYHS010011408.1:301077169-301135852 GCA_031002005.1 Vandiemenella viatica | reverse complement strand
CTATCAATCAATATCCAGCAATTACCACTGTGTCATCCACCAACTGGACAACCTCAGCCCTCCAACCAAAATAAAAAGAGACCTGGCCCTAAACGTGGAATATCAACCACTGATGTAGATACCACATTCATGGAGTTTCTCCAGACAAAAACAGCTAGACTTCCAACACGAAACTTCCATGATACAATTTATTTAATTAAGTACTTCATTTTAAAACTGCGTTTACTTAACTAATTGTTTTGTTATTTTCACATATTACTCCATAATTTTTTTTATAATTATCAAACGGCAGTGAACATTCCTTTCTATATATGGATGGCACCACATTCTTCTGATTTTTCTTTTTCTATAATAATTGTAATAATAATAGGTGACACATACATTATCATCACTTGACGAATCTTCACTTGACATTATGAAAAACTCGCTCAGAAGCCACAATGCTCACCACGGCTAGTGGCAGACTGTATCGCTTCGCGGTCGGTTCACAGTATCGTCAGTGTGTAGTACTAGGTCACCTGTGGGTATCGTACTCGCAGGCAACTCAAATTGACGATACTCAAATCTCAGTCGCGTCGTCTCATAATTGCGCTGTGTGAAGAGGGTCTAATAGTTTGGAAGGGATATACGGGATATGGCAGGAGGCGCCCATGTGCTATTGTCAGGAACCATCCCAGCATTCACGTGGAGTGATCTGGGAAAACCATGGAAAACCCAGAACAGGATGGCAGGAGAGCTTTATCGAAAGCTACTCCTGTCGGATTTTAAGTTTACTCGCCCGGTAAATCCTTTCTATTCCATTCCCTAACGCGCGTGGAAAAAATGAATACAGAGAAGAATCGGTTCTCGCCCTGATTTCTCTTATTTTCACGGTCATTCCGAGATACGAATGTTGCTGTCATCCGAAATATGTCAGTCGTGAATTTTTCAGTTAGCTTCTGTAGAGAGCAACCTAACTCCTTCAACATCGCACTAAAGCTTTCCCTCCAACTATATATACCTGTCACGAATCGGGCGGCTTTTCTTTGGACCTTCTCTAATGCCTCCATTAACCCCTTTTGATGTGGACCCCATACAGAACAACATTATTCTAAGTGAGGACGTACTAGTGACATATATGCAATCGATTTAACTTCTGGATTGTATTGTTTTAAATTACGACCTAGAAATCGGAGCATACGATTTGCTTTCCCAATTACATTCTCCATATGTTCATTCCACGACAAATTATTTCGAATTGTTAGCCCTAGGTATTTAGCGGAATTGACCGTTCTAAGGACAGAACCATTAATTGTATATTCAGAGCTAAATGGTGTCACTTTTTTACTTATACGCATGACTTGGCACTTTTTAGCGTTTAACTCCAATTGCCAGTCTTTAAACCACGCAATTATTTTCATAATATCGTCTTGTAACAAAGCGCAGTCTTCCTGGGTTTTGATTTCACGATAAATAAGAGCAAATAATCTTTTCAACCCCTTTTTATGTCACACATATCATTAATGTATATGAGAAACAACAGAGGCCCTATCACGCTTCCCTGGGGAAACCCGGACCTCACCTCGATATGTGATGAACTCTCACCGTCGAGAACTACACACTATGTTTTGCCCTTCAGAAAGTCTGCAACCTAGTCGCATATTTGTCTATATATGCCGTGATCACGAAGTTTCCTAAGTAACCTAGTGTGAGGCACAGGGTCTAAAGCTTTTTTAAAATCTAAGTCAACCTGGGATTGCCCATCTATAATCAGTGGCGTAGCTAGGTCAACAAGGACCCCGGTGCAAAAAAATTATTTTGGGCCCTCAGGCCAGACGGGTGACCTTTTTTTGCTTTGTGTGCTGGTAGGGGCCCCCTTAACTGAGGATGGGTGACGTTGAATTGTTCTTTAGGGGCCCTGAGCAGTGGTTGGGGCCCCCCCTGAGCAGCGAGGGCCCTTAGTGTGTTCTCAGGGGCCCCTTAGACGACGGTAGAGCTAAAAAAAAAAAAAAGGTCGCCAGTTTGCTGTGAAGGCTCTTTGGCCCTCTAAACTGCGCTTGAGGGCCCTAGAGGTGCGCTTAGGGGCCCTTTGAGGTATGCTTTGGGGCCCCCTGAGCGTGAGGGCCCCGGTGCACTGCACCGCCTAGCCCCATAGTAGCTACGCCCCTGTCTATAACTCGCCACAAGTCGTGAATTAAAAGCGCAAGTTGTGATTCGCAGCATCGGCCTTTTCTGAATCCATGTTGATTTGGGTTTAAAAACTCACTTTCATCCAAGAACCGCATGACATTTGAATAGCTGATGTGTTCTAAAATCCTACAAAATATTGATGTTAACGAGATCGGCCTATAATTTTGAGGATCATTAACATTACCATTCTTAAACACTGGACTTACGATGGCGGTCTTCCATTCGGCTGGTATTTTTCCTTGATCCAAGGAGGCGGTATATAATTTCATCAAATACGGTGCAATTTCCTTTGCGTACCTGGAGTAGAATCTTGTAGGAATACCGTCTGGTCCGGGAGCCTTATTGGTTTTTACATTCATAAGCAGTTTAGTTATTCCCTCGACATCGAGAACGAGATCATTCATAATTTTATTGGTACGATTGGCAAATGTCGGAATCTCCTCTGAGTTTTCTGTCGTAAAAGCTTTTTTAAATATATTATTCAAGAATTCTGCTTTCTCTACTGTAGTTTCGGATAATTCCCCATTTTCCTTAATCAGTGAAGGCATAACCTTATGAGAGCCTCTTAATAATTTGACATACGACCAGAACTTTTTTTGGGTCAGTAATAAGATCTTCGGATAAATTCCTGGCTTGGAATTCTTTAAACGCATCACGTATTGCCTTACGCACTTCCACTCGTAACTGGACTAATTTAGCGCAATTAGAGGAGTCCCCTGGAACGCCTTTGCTTTCTGAGCAATCGCTTAACTTCCCTATTGAACCACGTAAGGTTCTTACTAACCTTAATCAACTTCTTAGGAACAAATTTATTTAAACCGGTCCATATTATTTCTTTTAAATTAAACCAAAGTTCCTCAAGATTTGTATTCAGTATTCCATGGGAGGTGGCACTTCTTTCGGACACATTATCCCATCAAAGTAACCCTCTTTAAAACAAATAAAGTATTTATTCGTGTGTAATTCTTGGTGTAAGTGTTTATATTTTCTTTTCCAACGCGACACACAGTCTTAAAAACCTACAAATACCAATAACTATGTTCAGGTAATCAAAATGATCTGCCTATTAAAAACATTATTTAACGTGTATTCCCTTGTACTTTTTATTTTTTTATTTTGAGTGGACTTTTTAGATGTTTTTGATGTTTCTTTATCATTCGAGTGGACGGATTTGAAAGTGGAAAGTTTGTCCAAGTTATATTCCTAAACAAACGAAATTGCAATAAACAGACAAAAGCAACTAAAAATACTGGTGGGTTTGTCAGAGTGTAATAACAGCGGCTCATGAGGATGCGCATGTATCTTCCGAGGTGCTCAAGTGATGTTCAGTGAGCATTAGGCGTTTTAAGAATTAACAGTTTTGAAAAGATTAGGCATAGTGATGAAACACATACACGCACAATTACACATAGGCCTACAAGCATATAAAACGTAACGCGTTGCGCGAACTAACTGAAAACGATGTAACGATTACTTACTGTGTCGCATGAGATTAAGTGACAGCGGACACTGTCGTAACTGTAACGCTAAAAAAATATCCCTACTGTCGTCAAATGAAAGAATTAAAAAAGAAAGAGAAATACACAGTAGTGTCATTAGAAATCACATCTGCCACAAGCAATCCTATGTTATCGCAACAGAATTAAATTTCGACCTGACGTGGCGTATTCAGCCTCTCCTTGAGACGAGTGCTCTGGTGTGTGTTGCAGAGTTGGCTGCCCGCCTGTCGTGAAGCCTGCGCACGCAGCGGCCGGAGCCTAATTGGCCGCTAATTGGCTTGTCTTGACGGCAGGAAAGCGTTCCCGATAAAAGCGCCGAGTGGAGCCACGCTACCTTCGGCGGCTGATCATTTAACACAGAAAAGAAAAATCTACGCGTCACCTGATGACTGCCGTAACAAGTCTCATTGCTGTCTGCTGCCACATTACGTCACAAGGCGTGATCTGCCTCTGTCCCACGGGATGTTCAGTAAAAGGCACATCTCTGCTTAGCGACTACGTGTTCGACACTTGAAATAGCTATAATAGCTGCGTGGTCTATACATCGTCTATAAACGTCGGAACCGTTATGGATTTATTTATCTGAACGTCTGTAGCTCCCTCATAACATTTGAAGTCAATGACTTAGGTGCTGGTAACGGTGCACTGCTTTAGTTATTACTACCCTCAACACGATTGAAACATGAGACGTGTGTCTAAAGGCGAGTTTCCACTGAGGCAACAACGAGCAACATGTAGCATGCTGCACGCGTTATTTTGTTGCTGCATGTCGCCGTGCGTCTTCATACTTTGTCGTATGTCGAATGCCGCCCGAGAATTTCATGCCAGTTGTCACTTGCTACTAGTCGCCGTCGCTTGTAGCATTCCAAGCTATTCGGCCAGCTGTCTGTTTGCCAGCAGCTTGCGTCATGTCATCTGAAGTAGTGGCAGCTGCTGCTTATTCGATCCTCGCAAATAGCAATAAATGAAACAAAACTTAATACGCCTTGGTGGTGTTTTGATGGAGATGCTAACTATTGTTTTTTGTATGCCAATATTGCTTGGCAAATAAGAATTTCACACATAGTATTGTTTCGCCAAAATTTATTTTCCTATTTTTTAGTGATAAATAAACACGTATTACTGACTCTATAATCTCTCCCTGAAAGTAAATTGTTATCTCCTTACGTTTAGATGACGCATTTCCCCTACAGGCACACATTATGAAGCGTTGTTCAGACGTCAAGAAAAAGATTCTAAGAATAGAATATACAATTACAAACAAGGACGCACACGAAGAGTGGTGGTAAATACTTTTGGATTATTATCAGTTTTTCGCTTGTTTCGAAAAACTTCAATGATAAATATTGAAAACGCAGAAACTATCACATCTGGGTATGTATACGCATTTAAAAAAAAATAATAATAATAAAAATAAAAAAAACTCAAGAATTCTTCAAGGAACCATAGATATTGATACTAAAGATGGAACTGTCATTCCAGGCTATGGAGAACGGTAATAGATGAGACAGGTATGGTTAAAATCGGACGAAGATGCAAAAGTCCTCTGGGATGAATTCGCTAGGTATTTTGTGACAAAAGATTGAAAAGCATCTTGGTAAGATATACAAAGAAACAAAACACAAACTCTACATTCTCGTATTACCTGATTTCTCACTATCACACACAACTATGAAAAGTGAATACTTAACTGAAGAAAAATTTTATTTATACTTTATAGAATATAAATAGGAAAACATTTTTGTATACAAGCTATAAATATAGCCTACATTAATAATTTGTAAATCCTTTTGTAAATTTTTTATTATACATGTCAGGAGATTATAAGCAAATCACTTCTCTTTCGGAGATGAGAAGCTCATCGGTGTAGTAGTCCTTTTATGTTCCCGCTCAAAATCGGACCTCAAATTCTTGATTTTATTTTTTATTATTATTTTTTAATTTCGTACTTGTTAGCAAGAAATTGGTTGCTTCTCACATTCCTGTTTTTATATTAAACACTGCTGTTGTTCCACATCTTCCGTGGAGTATGGTAGACTTCAATAATAAGGTTGAATCCTGTATGTTCCATTCAATGTCGCACTTATCCACCGCCACTTGGATACATGTAACATCGTGCGACACGCTATATTTTTGTCGCACCGTGGCGCATTCGACTGGCGACATGGCCCAACATGTGGCATGCGTCATTGTTGCTTGCTACATGTCGCAGCGTGTTGCTTCGCTTGAAATACTCCTTGTCGCATGCGTCATTGCCTCATGCCACATGTTGCTTCAGTGGAAACGTACCTTAACATCTAATTCTCAAGTGACTTCCACTGAGGGCGATCCAATGCACTGAATAGAAATCTGGCAATTAAACGTTGGGCAATAGAAAAAAATGCAGCCCGAATATTTTGGATCATAGAAAATCTCCTGGAGTTGATGGACCAGATGAGAAGGCACAAAACATCTAAAAATGAAGCAAAAAGAGACTAGCATAAACATTTTAGAAATCAAATAATCAGGAAATGCAAGAAAGCAAAAGAAAAGTGGTTACAAGAAGTAGAAAAACTAATGGTCGCAGGTGAAGTAGATGTGACAGAATTTTGGAGAAATGAAGAAAGATGTATCAACATTAATCCAGCTCCTCTGCTATGCTAAGAATATAGAGTCAACCTTCGGAAGGAATACGTAGAGAAATAGTTTACTAGAAAAAGAAGACAATGAAGACTTAGAAGGTCCTGTTTTAAGAATAGAATTTGACACGGCTTAGAAATCAAATAGGGCGATTGGAATTGATGAGATTCCTACAGAACTTATGAAATCACTAGGAAAAGATGGAATGCAAAGACTATTCAAACAGATATAAAAGAGCAGAAATAACAACAGATTTAAATAAAAGTGTCATCTTCACGCTTCCAAACAAAATACCAGCTCACAAATGTGAGAAACATCACAATATAAGTTTAACATCACATGCTTTAAAATTTCTGACTACATTAAGATTCAAAAGAATAGAAAGGATTTTAGAAGAGATAGCAGGTGAGTAACAGTTTGAATTAACCAAAAACCGTGGTTCAAGAGAAGCAGTTCCGACATTAAGATTAATACATGAAGGGTGGATCAAGGAAAACAAAGATAACTTTTTAGCATTTGTTGATTTAGAAAAATATTTAGATAATGTTATGTGCCGCAAGATGTTCAAAATTTTAAAGATATTATGTCAAAAATATCTAGATGAAAGATTACTTTATGATTTGCACAAAAATCTAATGGTTATAATAAGGGAGGAACATCATGTGAGATATGCATCAGTTACAAAAGGCTGTAACACAAAGTTGTAGTCTATCCTTTTCATTTTTGTATGTAGAAGAAGCAATAAAAGTAGTAAAAGGAAAATGTAGATATGGCATAAATGTTCAAGGAGAAAAAATCAGGAGAAAAAGTTTTCTGATGACATTGTTCTGTTAGCAGATCAGATTGAGGATGCTGAGGAGTTACTTATTGGCATGAACAAAATACTGAAGGAAAATTTTGTACGAAGTATAAACTGAAGCAACACAAAAGTGAAGAATTGAAGCATAAAAAATGGCAATAAAATCCAGTTATTATGGATAAAGTTAATAATAGTATATTTAATATAAAAAATAAAATTGGATGAAATGTGAAAAATAAATGAACCGTGTTACTGAGGAAGTAAAATTACAACTGATGGCGGAGAAGGGATTATGTTTATAGCAGAATAACACTAGCGAAAGGAGCCATCATGAGAAATAGAAATGCTTTAGTTTAAAATACCTAATACCTAGAAAGAACTTTTTAGAACAATATATGTGTAGCACAGCAATTTATGTCAATGAAGCAGAAAAGAAAAGAATTGAGGCATTTTAAATGTGGTGTTACAGAATAACTCTGAAAATTAAATAGGCAGATATGGAACAAAATTAATACTTTTTCTTTAAAAAAAAATAAAAAATGATAGGCAAGGAAGTTTGCTTGTGGAAAGGTCTTACAGAATGAAGATTCAAAATGATGGATCACACCCAAAAACGTGCGGAATTGGTTAAAATCTTAGTGGAGAATAGTTGAATGTAAGATCTGTTGAGGAGACAAAGATTAGAATATATGAAGCAGATAATTTAGAAGGTACGTGATAAAGGGTATACTGAGGTGAAAAAATAAAATAAATTTCAAAGTCGTAGAAGGTAAATTTTTGTGTGGCGTCAACGGAGGACTGATGGATATATTTTCTACAGATAGTCTTCATTGGTATCTGAATCTTGGCTACCCGTCCCTCTCAAAATATTTGTTTTTTTCCTTTTTACAGGTATTGCAAAAAACTTTGGTAAAACTAAAAAATGTATTTTTGTCCTTTATTTCTAAAACTATTGATTTCAAAATTCTTTACTCTGTTTAATGTTTACAGGAAAACTGTTGCGATCTTTGCGTAATTTGTGGTTTTTGTGAAATAACTAAAGTAAGTGATCATGAAGTAAAATTTCGTGCAACGTATCAATAAATGTATATATAAAACATTTATTATTGCATTAAAAAAAGATTTTTTGTGAGTTCAATTTAACATACAATTTGTGTACAGAAACGCGAGGGTAACTTCACACTTGACGGGTTTTTAATGTTTGTGTCTTCTTCCCCAAAATATTGGAACATCTTTTTGAAATTACTTCCAAATGGCTGAAAGATCATTAAAGAAATTTAACATAAGGAACAAAATGGGTGTTGCCATCATCTATGAATGAACTGCGCGATTTTTGTGATAATATTAACCCTCGAAATTAATGATTAACAATAAAATGTTTCTCTGACTCAGAAACTACAGGTCACCGCCGAATTCCTCTGAATTGTTACCATCAGAAGTCTGAAAACAATTAACGCGTTAGTCCCAATGTAAGAAGGTTTGAACGTAACGTTTTAATTTCTTGCTTCTCTACAATAATCCACAAATGTTGTTTTTATACCTTTGATTTTCTTTCAATTTCGTTCCTCCGAATGTGGTTGATACTTAAGAATGCTAGTCAGATATATTTATTTAATATTCTCTCTTCTCCACGACTAGCCTGATATTTATTTCAATTTAAGATGGCGCAGAAGCAATAATAAAATAAGACGAATAAATGCAACTGTTAAGTATGTATAATTTTACGCCAAAACAGGGAGAACGTATTCCCATTTGGGACTGAGGTCAGCACTGATATGAGCTCGGATTAACCCAAATCTTAACTGGACGAGTTCCGTGATATGATTCAATTAAATATCAGTATAAATATAATCCGTATAAAAGAACTGTAATATTTTAATCAACAGTGAAAATTTTAATATTCAGTTAACAATCGAGCCACTCTGTGATTAGATCTTCTTAACACCTTTTCATATTAGTGTTTGTTTGTGAAGAGAAATTTTTTAACATACTTATTCAAAGACTGATGCCTATAACAAGATTTACAAGTCTGTAATAAAACAGTAATTGTAAAAGTAAAAATGTGTTTGACAGCCAACAATTGTAAAGTTGTTGCGATCCGATGCAAATTTTTCAGGATTAACGTGCAATCAAGTGTGGTGACGTCACGCGCTTACAAAACAACATACATAGCGGATTGCAAGCGTAAGGGTTTACGTTTGGTTTCAGAGGCGATAGAAATTGATCGACTCACTTGTGGCTCACGAGTATCTTCGCCTCTGGTGTGATTCATGACGCTAACATCTCTCGCGGGAATAGGAATGAGAACTGAGGGTTCGTGGCGTCGGAATTGGGAGATTAGAATCAGCCAAAACGTTTTCTGGAAGAAAGGAGATAATGGGTAGATTTGTTGTAGACGTGGAATGTTTCCAGGAAACAGTTGTCCCGACCGATGCACCGTAGAAAGTTGCTGTCTGCTCACCGTACAGTGACTCAGAAATAAATTTCAGACCCAGACTGTAATGAATTTGAAAATAATCAAAGTAAATATTTATTCAACAATATTCTGGTGTGCTGAGGAATAGAACAATAACAACAACAGCTATGGAAAGATCAATGCTGGATTTAACTACGAAGATACGAAGAGAGCAACCGACATTAGAGTCACAAGGATCAGTGACATCTTAAGGAGGACAGCATGCCTGAACTGGCAATGGGCCGGCCATGCTGCTCGGATGAAAGACGAAACATGGACAAAAGCAGTGCTGGAGTGAGCCCAGGAGATCACCAGAGACCGATAGGAAGACCACCAGACCGACTGGACAATGGCATAAGCAGGGTGGGTGGAGTCAACTGGCAGAGGATCACCCAAGATCGTTCTACGTTGAGAAGACTGCTCAACCTCATAACTCTAAGAGGCCGCATCATTTAATGATTCAACTGGCCCATAATGATTATGATGAATAGTATTATTCTACTAATTTGAAGTGTTTGAACGCTCGACTACAGAGTAGGCGTTTTCTTCACCATAAAAGGTACTGAGAAAAAGAATTATTT
This sequence comes from Vandiemenella viatica, assembly GCA_031002005.1. Classification (NCBI taxonomy): domain Eukaryota; kingdom Metazoa; phylum Arthropoda; class Insecta; order Orthoptera; family Morabidae; genus Vandiemenella; species Vandiemenella viatica. The sequence goes on along the minus strand of JARYHS010011408.1, from coordinate 301,125,730 downwards.
ACCATCTTTATAAACAAATAACTAGTAAAGTTGGCAAATCACATTTTATTATTGTTAGCTGTAAACCGGATATTTAATGTAAGTTATGAACATTAAATAACTATGATAAGGGATACGCTGAGATGAACAGGTTAGTACTAGAAAGAAAGAGACGGATGATTGTATCAAATCAATCGAGAGACTGATGAAGGCAAAAAATAATCACGCGTAATTACTGGAGTATTTCAAGAGCTACCCCTGTAAAGTCAGTATAGCATTTACTAGGCCTTATGCAATGTATGACTGTTGATAATATATCGATATATCGAAATATCGATATTATTTTTTTGAAAATATCGATATTTATGAGTGATATCTTTTGCACCGATATATCGATATTTCGATACTGTAATCTGGATATCGGCTCGATATTTTTTAAAATAAGTTATCATTTTTCGTTTGCTCTGAATAACACTATGTCCCTCAACTTTCTGTTACGCCCAGAGATCAGCAAGCTTAAGTAAATGTTACTACGTTTCTATAATTAATTTGCAAGTTACAGGTACCAAGTCTACTCAAATGATGAAAACAATGTAGCCAAGGCATCGCTCACCCTGCACGAATCGAACGTGAGCCCATTGTTTGAAATGAGCATGCGCATTGTCCAGGGAAGTCCAACAGGAATCAGTGTTTTAGCGGGAATAGTGGGAAGTGTAAATAAAAAATAGTTGCTAATATGCAAAAATTAGAGCTAGAAAAGTAAGACAACTCAGAATAAGCCATCAACATACAAAACATGAAATACCAACAAAAAATCTTATGAGAAAAAGTTATGTAACTTATCCATAATGCATCCTATGATAGCTAAACTTCTACCTAAATAAATGACTCAACTTTATTGCTTATCAATCTTAAAAATACACAAAATAACATTTGCGTCGAACCTCTTTCGAATTTATAAATTTTATTAATTTTTTTGAAAAATATGACACGCATAGTGGTCAAATTCTTTTTAAAAAATCAAAAATCACTAACGAAACCATTGGAAAGTGAAAATCTGATTAAGAACAAAATTACGAGTCTGTCTATCAATGGGCACCCTTATTTTAACAAGGTTTGATTTTATGAAAGTATCGATACATCGATACTTTATTCAGATATATCGACAGCCGATATTTTTAAAAATATCATCAGCCCTAATGCAATGATACCAAACATTTATTCTGTTATTAGGAATATTATTATAGGGTATTAGATACAACCATTTTTTGCTACCGTAACATGGCTACAAGCACTCTGTGTTTTTTATTATCTGTTAGAGCTTAATGCAATTCTCCTATCACAGTTATCACAAGAAGAAGAAAATATCTCATTTAATATTTCTTTTCTGAGCTAATAATCGAACTGGTGACCCTTCCAATAAGAATCTATTACGTAAATAAGATTGTCCTGTTATCAAAATGCATAAAACTTTTGTACAATTCTAATGAGGCATTTGTTTATACGACAAGCACCTCACATCGATATATGTTACCATGTAGAGAAAAGCTTGTGAGAGGGCCGCTACCTACGAGACACGCGGTGCGAAACAAGTTGTGCTGATGTTTCGGTCCTATACTACCTCGACTGCCTCTATATTTTTGTTCCTATTATACACAAATGAGAATTACTATTTATGTTTTGTGGGAAGCAGTATCAAGCGCAACTATTCTAGTCAAGTTATTAGCGGTTTACGTTATTTTGATTCTGGTCTTGGCCCAGGCTACAGTAAAAGTTCGATTCCCTTTCATTTTTATGAATTTTTGCAAAAAAAATCTAAATGACAGTGATCTTAACAGCACTAAACCAGCATTTGAAACGAATTATGAACTCCGAAACACTTTCATGTGTGATCATTGGAAAAAAGCTTCTTTCTAGAATAGTGCTTTAGTAAGACCCCTTGTATCACTTGCATTTAATTGGTTTGCCAAAACTGACAGGAGTACTTGGCGAGATTCTGTGACAGAATGAACCTCTAGAAAACTGAAATCGACTGGCTAGCTGGAACCCTCTCGATAGGAAGCTAAACACACGGGTGTGACACTGGTGCAGCTTTCCTAAGCACTAAGTTTGTTTTCGTTCATACATGGTTGCGCTTATTTTTGCGCCTCTTACTCACACAGAAATGACACTGCATGTTTTGTGAAGTGCATGAGGAGAGCAAGTGGAGTGAAGGGCACATTCGGACAGCGTCGACAAGTGGCACCGACGTCGCAGTACGAACTCGTGAGCGTCCTTCACAGGGAGCTCACTCGCCGATGCGGGAGCCCGGCCAAGCCTCGCAGAACTCCTTACCGCGTTTCCAACACATACGTCATGTCGGCCGGTCGGAGACGATTTATAGGATATGTCTGGAGGCGCTTCCAGCAATACTGGGCTGGACCCGACCTCCAGAATTTATGTCTGGACGGAGACAAGAAGGGAAAGTTGTGCGAGACAGTCCATGGTCGCTACATCGCTACAAATTTCACTTCAAAAGGATTTTCAAATACTCAAAATAACTATAAAATTATTTATTAACTAAGGAAGAAGTCCAAATTTTAAATAATTTTAGCGCGATAATAATTGAAATGTTTCCTAATATTTACAAATATTGATTTTAATACCTCTACTTACATTTTCTACGTTTGTAAGCGTTTTCATAATATTCGGTCTGACACGACACTCATCAAAAAAAAAAAAACAACTTATAGCAGAGTCCGCGATTTCGTGATCTGCGTCTCACTTTAATTTAATTGCAATGGAGCACAGGCCTACACACCCATCCTCCCCCTATCCTACACTTCGTGCACAGTTCGCTCATTTTGGTCAGATTACCGAATTCTCAGTGTGTTTTGCACTAAATTGGCTGGTAAAAGTCAAGTACAAGGCAGATACACGGTGTACAGGAATGAAAGGACAATCCTACAACAACTATAGGGCAAAATTTTGCTGTATTAAAAGTCTCAACATGGAAAAGATACTGTGGAGCGACGTGCAAAAAAGACGGCTACTTGAACTTGCTCAAACTGCATAGCTGCAAGACCGCTCTTAAACATAATTTTAAGTCAACATTTGGACTGGGATATTAAACGGGCAACTGATAGGCCTCTATGAGCTGCCACAAACTTTAACAGGGCAAATCTATCTCGACGTTTTGCAAAACCAGCTGCCGAGTCTTTTGTAGGATGTGCCGCTCGCAACAAGGTATGAAATGTGATTGTGCAGAACGATGGCTGCCCAGCACACTAAGCACGAGCGGTCCGAGACCACCTTAATGAAAGGCGGACAGGGTGCCTCGGTCCTATCTTATGGCCACCAAGATCGCACCACCTGAATCCCTTGGACTTTTTTTTATTGGGGCTAACTAAAAGATTTACTTTACGCGACGGAAGTAACTTCGATTAAACAGCTTCGTGGGGAAATAAAAACAGCTCTCGAACAAATTTACCGCAAAGGTAATGCTCGATGAGTAAAGAGACCATGTATCACAAGATTTAGGACGTGCATAAGATCAAATGGTGGCCATTTTGAACAATTTTTATAATTATCGAAATAAAAACGATTATTTGTATTTATTCTGTTATTTGTATGCACACCATAGCAAAAACCTTAAATCATCATTTTTTACTACATGTTTAAAATGCACAATGGTCTTTTTTTTTTTTTTGTTTTACACAAGCCTTTATCCCCTTCATACTTAACCGAAATCGATAAATTAGGTATCATTTTAACGATTAAGGAACCTGCTTTGATCATATCATATTTCAATAACACATTTTTTTTTTAAATTTGACCCTTAAAGGGCAAAAATGTTAATATTTCTAAAATGTTGTTTCTTGTGTTACGAGCCATTTATTTCCCAGGATATCTAACTGAAATAGATAAATGAGCTATCATATTATTGGTTAAGGTCTCTGCTCTGGTCACATCACATCTTAAGAAAGGAATCTTTCGGAATTCAACACTTCAAGGGCAACGGTATTACTATTTCCATAAAGTGTTTTATTGTTACTAGTCATTTATCTCATTTGACACCTAACCTAAACCGAGGAATCGGTATCATTTAAAGATTCATGTCTCCACTCAGCCAACATTGTAAATTAAGAAAGAGATTTTTCGGAATTTGACCCTTAAAGGGCGAAAGTAATAACTGAATGTCGCGCGTGAGAGACAGTTCAGAGCCAAGCCGCTAGATAGCAGTAGCACATATCACATATATATTAATAAACTGCTTCACTGGCGGCGACTTTTGTTACTACACTAAACAAAGAAGCAATTGAATTTCTTGTAGACGGAGGCTCAACGGAGCTAACGGTATTAGGGTGAGTGACATCAGTAATAAAATAAGCTAATTATTAATTTATTAATTTAAACGCAGTACACACTTTTATTTCAGTGTTTCGGCAAATCATTTTTCTTCGGGGATATTATAACAGTGAATTAAAATATCTACATCGAATATAAATATATTGCAAGCCCCCGAAAAAAGACGTCTTAAACGCAGCATTTTAGCAATTCGTTTCCTCTTTGGGCACTACAAGAGACGAACGTGCACCCGGAATGCTCTGGATATTTCTGGTCAAACGATATAAGAATGTAAGGTTAGTTTTCAGCAGTGCCACGCTTCAAAGTTCTTCACTGTAAAGACTCTTATTGATATGGGTGTAATATATTCCATTTCCCCCATTTAATGCATAGAATCTTTGATTTTACGTCTAATAATGTACCAAACATACGAAATATAACCTTGATTTAATTTTATCCATAATTTTCTATATTGACGTGACTACAATATAGCTTCTACGTAAGGTAGAATGATAAACAGCCTTCACACACTAGAATACAAATTTTATTGTATTACACAATGCATTTCGGACCCTGTGGATCCATCTTCAAGTGTCTATAGTATTTACATTGGTTTTAAATTTAAGCGAGATTCGTGCCTAATAAAGTTTCTTCCTGCGCTGAAAAACGATTTCAAGTAAGTCTGGTGAACACGTTTTATTATGAGAGAAAGGACTAAATATGAAAACATTGTTGTATACTTACCAGAATTGACGAGATGCTGTCTTCCTTTGTCAAACCGTTAAGTATTACATGGTATGACTGGAAAATTCAACATGGCGCCCTGAGAGGAGCATCGTCATATTGACACGGTGTGAATATAACAAATCACTAAACGCTGTTGATATTAGTCACCGATCAGCCACCGGCTTGTCTATAATGGCTGGCAGCTGCTCTCCAATACCTCAACTGACTGAACGCTATCACGCTGAGCGCTTCATGCCCCAGCTACCCGCGCGCGAAATTGTTTGAAGCTAATACTTTAAAGAGAGAAACAGAATGGGAAAAAGTTATATCCCGATAATATAAGATAAATTTCATCCTTAGGTCTTTTTCTCGCCTCTAGGCTTACCGTCTCATCGATGTCAAGGTAATTATAAGAGGGAAAGGACTCGGGACAAGGAATTTAAACGAATTCAGCCATTTGCTTTGAATGGAACCATCCCTGCATTTGCTGTAATGATTTCGAGAAATCACGTATACTCGAAATTTGGATGACCCGCGCAGGCTGTGCGTAGCTACTCTCCCATAGGGCGCGGTCACTATGAACAGCTCGCAAGGCTGGCAGTATTCCGGTCTTGGTTTGCAGGTAGGTTGCTTTGTACAAGTTGTGTAGATAAGTAGCTTTCTCATAAGGTCTAACGACAATTAAAGAGTATTATTGAAATTACCTGGAAACGCCTTCATTGGAAAACGACTAGTGTTTCGTCCAGAGACACTTCTGAACCACGTCACAGTGCAAGAAATCGCAGGAAACTTATTAATTTTCTCGGAATTATGTGAAACCTCCGAGTGTTACGTAACAGATGTTCTGAAGCTAATAGAACTGAAATAAAACAATACCCTATCGAGTTCTAGGCATTGGTGGAAAGAAAGTATCGAATTACGGTTAGTAAGTTAACTTTAGTAGTGGTCCTCATATACTCGTATAGTGTCGTATACCGGAAACAGCGCCGTCTTATAGTATGCTGAGTTTTGTTATTCTGTTTCCACAAACTCAAATTCAAAGACGTAGTGGAATGACCACACTCCCTAATCCTCCCTCGCCCTCTCCGCTACCTGCTGCTCAAGACAATAGCCTGTTAGGATGAAACCCCCAGTCCGCCCCCGCAGGAAGCCTGCCTCTCTCTCTCTAATCGATCGATTGTCTCGACTATCGACTCTCTCGCTAAGAAGCCTCCTCGTGGGCCGTGCTGCCAATTAGGACCCTCGCAGCCCCACCCTTCTAGCGGCAATTATTTAAATGAAAAGCGGGACTCGAGTACACGATAGCACGCGACCTTTTTAATAGCGTCGGGCCGGCGAGGAGATAAGTAATGTATTCAGGAGACTGCAGTGGCGCTAAAGAAGTTCGTTAGGTCGAACGGACCCTTCCGCTCCTCGATCCAATCTTGACGGAACAATGGATGTTTAGTCTCCGAAACCGGAGGAATCCTCAGCTGGAGAACAATGCTCCAGGTGATTAGTAGGGAGTGGTATTCAGCTCCGCTTCTTTTAATACAAATCGCTGCGTGCGCCGCGGGGGGCAAAATAAATTTATCGCCCCGTGCTGACTGCAGGAATCTCGCGTTATTCAACTCAGATGCTCATGACGTTAACACTATCCACACTAAAAATTGAATACATTCCTGCTACAATACATTTACCTTCATGTGCAACATCCTCTGTTTCCTTCATAAAGTGGAAAATAACTTTTGTATTCAGAGTTCTACTTCAGATTTCGAGGTATTTACGTTTTCGCATGGAAGCTGCTCGGCGGGAAAACTGTATCCGATTATTAACGTTCGCTGTACTGGTCACCTCTTTCTCCAGAAGTTATAGTTCAATGAGTTTGGAACGAAAACTTCCTGCATGTTTTTTCTACTAAACTACGGAAAAAGAATGTACGCGGCAATAAACATTTGTCCCCGCATATATTAAGTTTCAATCATAATCTCCAAATATCAGGTATCAATCAATAAGTAATTCTATATCCCTAGAACAATGAGTGTTAATTCTTAAAAGTTCAACGATAACACCTTAGAAAAGTAGAAACACGTATCCGAGAGGTGATTTTATTTAAGACACAAATGCATATGTAACTTTACGAGGATTCCATGTGAACAAGTGCAGCACATGATTTTTCTTCCACAAGTTCTTCACCTGCCCGGTACACACGACGATGTCTGATCAAGTACTTCGATTCTGTAACGGACTTACTCATTTCATTGTATCTGTGCTGTAGCGTGAAAATTTCTGTTTTATTGTATGTGATAGATGAATTTTATTTACGCTATCGTTACGCAGCAAAAGAGTAAGTTTGTGTCAATTTGTGACGGGTACAGAGTTCCGATTTGCCACGTATTTCTCTCCGTCATGGCTTGGAGCGTCCGGGCGGCTCATAGCATCAAACACAGCTCATACTGGTGCAGAAGGAAAACTATAGTAATCAAAAATCATAGTTTCCTCATATATATCTCACTCTTAGTCAAAAATATATTCTGTCTTGGTGGAATTACTTGATTGATTTTCTGCTAAGTTATCAACTATCTAACAATAATTTTAATAGGACGACATAGGGTTATTACAACACCTAACAAGGCATGAATAAACATTATAATTATGCAAAAATCTCGTGTATGGAATGAGTAACTCCGAATGAAGCTCTTAGCAACAAACTGTTACTACATTACTAGCCAAAGACGCTGGCCATTCTGTTGTCACTTACTCAAGCGCATCTGATTGGCTGGCAAGTTACCCGACGCCTCCTCTCTTCCGCGAATGGAGTGACACCTGTCAGATTCGCAAAAACGCAACTTGTTATTCCAAATTCACAAATGTGGCATTTCCAAGAACCTGATTTTATACGAAACTTCTACAGGTATGTCACTGTGAGCTTGCAAATTCGTGTTCTCATTGACTGGGACACGTATTTCCACGGTCACTTGAATCCTCGATCAGATAACGTCTGCATTTTGTCACTGTGAGACACTCTTCTTTTATTCGAGCCTTTTTCTTTGCTCGGGTGACTAGCCGAGTTAGTCCATGTATAAAAGTCGACGTTTCGGTCATACCTCTGCCGCTATTATCAGGAGACAGTCACTCGTCTTTTATACATGGACTAACTCGACTAGTTACCCGAGAAAATTTTATTCAGTCTTACTATTGTTATTTAAAGTTTGTTCAAGTTACATAATGAAATATAACCAATAGTAAGGAACATTACCACCTCCGCTACCATTTGCACACTCAGATATTTTCCATTAGTTCATTGCGTCGATATAAATACAGTACTATGTTCTCTTATCTTATATATAAAAATGAATTGCTGTTCGTTAGTCTCGCTAAAACTCGGGAATGGCTAGACCGATTTGGCTAATTTTGATCTTGAAATATTTGTGGAGGTTCAGGGAAGGTTTAAACGGTGAGAAAAAATGGAAAAATTGCGAGGAAAATACTAAAAACGACAATTTAATCTTATATATAAAAATCAATGTGAGTTTTCTTTATGCTCTATGTGCTCCTAAACCGTTCATCCGATTACGGTGAAACTTTGGTGAGTTGTCTAGAGCGTTTCGGAGATGGTTCCTAAGAAATAAAATTTCCAAAAAACCACCCCTTCCTCCCCATAACACCCCATAATTTAAGCAACCCAACAGATTTTGTCCGATTTCCACCAAAATTTGCACACGTATTCTTGAAAACAAATTGAAATATATCGCCTGTATATGGTTTCCAAAAACGCAATCCCTCATTCCCTTCACATCCCCCTAATTTACACAAACCCACAGATTTTATCCGATTTTGATGGAAATTTGCATATGTATACTGTAAAACAAACAGAAAAATACTGCCTACATTTGGTTTCCAAAACCGCATCACGTTTCCCCCTTCCCACCCCTTAATTTTTACACAAACCCACACTTTTTATCCGATTTCCATGGAACTTTGAACATATATACTTTTTTAAAAGATTAGTTTAACAAAAACCCAATCCCTATCCCCTTTTCCACCCCAAAACCATCCCCTCTTCCCCTTTATAACCCATAATTTAAAAAATACACTCATTTTATCTGATTTTGATGGAAATTGGCACACATATACTGTAAAACAAATATAAAATTACTGCCTACATGCAATGAAACAGTAATAAAAATGTATACATGTATATCTAATTTTTACTAAAAACAAACTTTCAAATGTATTCATTTAATCTAATTTACACAAACCCACAGATTCCGTCCGATTTCGATGGAAAATTGCACACGTATAATATTAAATATACAGAAAAATACTGCGAATATATGGTTGGCAACACTGCATGCCTTAAACAATTGACTATCATGAAATAAAAGACGCTATTGAGTTTTATTTTAACGATAAATAGTTTCAGTCTACTTTGGAACTTCGAATAGATAACATATATCCACAACATTCGGGCGGACTATCGTGTATTACGATTTTAGAAATACATAATAGTGTCACTTGGAAGTGTTTCAGTGCGCGAGAACTTTATTTACTGTTATTGTTTTAAAATGCCAAGGAGAAGACGACCTGACTTAGGACGTCGAAGTCAATCAAATGTGCGACGAGCTACCTCACGTGCAAACCGCACTGATGACCAGCGAGAGACGGATAATGATAACTTTCGTATTAGTATGGCAGAATTGCGTTCCACAGTGAATAATAATGAAGTAGGCTTAGAATGGAACGAGTTCGGGCACATCAAACACAACAACAGCGAGCACGACTTAATGAAATAGAGCGATTCCGCTGACGCAGTGTTCCTGTAAACCTGGAACGAGCAGCATTCCACTACGACCCGGAAATAGATTATTATGCCGACAAATCCGTAACAATTGGGGAAATGACAACCATTTGTCAATATTGTAGAGCGTTAAAATACAGCGGTGAATCTACTGGATTATGTTGTGCTGGTGGTAAAGTAAAATTGCCACAATTGGTCCCACCACCAGATCCATTACGCTCATTAGTTTATGGTATGGGAAATGACTCTAAACACTTCTTGGCCAACATCCAAAAATATAACAATTGCTTTCAAATGACGTCGTTTGGCGCCACGCATATTGTACAGGACAATTTCATGCCCACTTTCAAGGTAGTATATCACAATTGTTTTTGATAAAATTAAAATTTGTATTTGTAAATAATTTAACAAGATCATAAACAATTGCAGATACAAGGACAAATTTATCACCTACTGGGAGCGCTGCTGCCACTTCCAGATGCAGATAATCAATTCTTACAAATTTATTTTATGGGCAATCAGGATGCCGAAGTTGATAAGCGTTGTGATCATAATCCAACAGTGAAGCGAACCATTGTCCAAGAACTGCAAACGTTTCTTCATCAGAACAATGACTTAGTAAAAATGTTCAAAATGGCATTGGATCGGATGCCATCGGACAGCCATAATATCGTCATTAGAGCTGACAAAACGCCTGCCTGGTGAGCATGCAAGGAGGTTTAATTCTCCGACAATCGACGAAGTGGCTATTGTCGTTGCTGAAACGCATAGGAGTTATGACGCGTTACAATATCCATTAATCTTCTGGCAGGGAGAAGACGGATACAATTTTAATATCCAAATGGTTAATCAAGTAACAGGTAACTAGATTAAACGATATTAAATAATAATTTTAAAATTCAATATATCTATGTAATTGTTTCCATTTACGATTCCAGGTGCTGAAACCAACAAAAAAGTTAGTGCAATGAATTTTTATTCATACAGACTCATGATCCGTGAAGGTGAAGTAAATCACATTATAATGTGTCAACAGCTTTTTCATCAGTTTGCAGTTGACATGTATGTCAAAATTGAGACTGAACGATTGACGTACATCCGTTTGAACCAACGGCAGCTTCGATCTGAAGAATACATTCATCTCCGTGATGCTATTAATGTCGATGGCAACGTAAATAATGTGGGAAGAATGACAATTTTGCCAGCCACTTACATAGGAGTACGGGCAAGATGCGATGTCGTATGTTAGACAATATGGCCGCCCAGACCTATTCATTACATTCACCTGTAACCCACAATGGATAGAAATCAAGAAGGAATTGCTACAAGGCCAAACACCACTTGATAGACATGACATCACTGCCAGAGTTTTTAAACAAAAATTGAAATCTCTAATGAATTTCCATTACAAAGCATCGTGTTTATGGCCAAGTCCGTTGTTGGATGTACTCTGTTGAGTGGAAAAAGCGTGGTCTTCCACATGCGCACATATTAGTTTGGTTAGTTGACAAAATAAGGCCAGATGAAATTGATTCCATAATTTCAGCTGAGATTCCCGATGAAACAGTTGACCCAAAATTGCATGCAGTAGTGACTAAACACATGATACATGGACCTTGCGGAATTTTCAACAACAACTCACCCTGTATGGTCGACGGCAAGTGCTCCAAGCGATACCCGAGAGACCTGATTGATGAAACCATCACGGGAAATGATGGTTACCCACTGTATCGTCGGCGATCAGTTGCGGACGGTGGGCGATCGGTAGTTGTGAAGGTAAAAGGACAATATTTTGAAGTAGACAATCGTTGGATTGTGCCGTACTCGCCACTATTGTCAAAAGCTTTTGAAGCTCACATCAATGTGGAATATTGTAACTCCGTCCAGTCGATAAAGTACATATGTAAATATGTTAACAAAGGTAGCGACATGGCCATCTTCGCTATAACAAATGCAAATTATGAAGTATCTCAGTATCAGATATAAGTAGCAACGAAGCTATTTGGCGCATATTTTCTTTTTCGATCCACGAAAGACATCCTACAGTAGTCCATTTGGCAGTTCATCTAGAAAATGGATAACGAGTGTATTTCAATCAAGAGAACGCGGCGGATAGAGCGGCACGTCCACCATCGACCACATTGACAAGTTTCTTCTCAGTTTGTCAAACAGATGTTTTCGCACGCACTTTGCTGTATGCTGTATGCTGATATGCCACACGTGGAACGCATCATCGAAATCGTTTCAGCGTCGAAAACAAGGAACACCAGTTGAAGGACACCCAAATGTATTTGCCTCAGACGCTCTAGGTCGCATATACACAGTTCATCCAAATAACGATGAATGTTATTATCTTCGATTGTTGTTGGTGAATGTTCGTGGTCCGACATCGTTTCAACAACTGAGAACAGTTGATGGACATCTATGTGCGACTTACCGCGAGGCGTGTCAACTACTACAGTTGCTCGAGAACGATTCGCATTGGGATAATACGCTCAAGGAATCCGTCATTTCTTCATCGCCGCATCAAATTCGCACATTGTTTGCGATTATAATATCAACATGTTTCCCCTCGAATCCGAAAGATTTGTGGATCAAATATAGGGATGACATGTCTCAGGATGTTTTGCATCGTCTGCGTTGTCAAGCTTTGAATCCTACACTACAAATTACTACAGAAATTTACAATGAGACATTAATAATGATAGAAGATATGTGTTTATTGATGGCTAATATAGTATTGTCGTGTTTGGGCATGACATCACCTGAGACATTAATAATGATAGAAGATATGTGTTTATTGATGGCTAATATAGTATTGTCGTGTTTGGGCATGACGTCACCAGATCGTTCTATGCGCGATGCATTTAACCACGAGTTACAAAGAGAACAACAGTACGATATTGAAGTATTGACCGAAACAGTTCGTTCAAATGTTTCGCAATTGAATTAACAACAAAGAATTGCGTACGATACTTTGATAGAAGCTGTCAACAGTGGATCTGGTGGAATTTACTTTCTTGATGCTCCCGGGGGACTGGAAAAACGTTCCTAATTTCATTGCTGTTGGCAATGATCAGATCGCAAAATGAAGTAGCCCTAGCGTTGGCTTCATCTGGAATAGCTGCAACATTGTTAGAAGGTGGACGAACCACACATTCTGCCTTAAAATTACCACTAAACATGCAAATCAACGAAGTACCAGTTTGCAACATCACGAAAAACAGCGCAATGGCGAAGGTTCTACAGATATGCAAATTGATCGTTTGGGATGAGTGTACGATGGCCCACAAGAGGTCACTGGAGGCATTGGACAGAACGTTAAAAGATCTTCGTGACAACCAAAACATTTTTGGTGGAGCCATGATTCTGTTGTCAGGTGATTTTCGTCAGACTCTTCCAATTATTCCCCGATCAACTGTTGATGACGAACTAAACGCATGCCTAAAGTCATCTAATTTGTGGCGGCATGTAAAGACACTCCAATTAACAACTAACATGCGAGTGTTTTTGCAACAAGATCAAACTTCGGTTGTGTTTTCGAAGCAGTTATTAGATATTGGAAATGGTAAGGTCGCAATTGACACCTCGACCGGATTAATTACACTACCCACGAATTTCTGTCTCTTCACCGACTCAAAAGAGGAGCTTATTCAGCGAGTTTTTACGGACATAGAACAACAGTTTAGTAACCATAGTTGGCTGAGTGAACGAGAAATATTGGCGGCCAAAAACAAAGATGTCGATGATCTCAATGCGACCATTCAGAACTTTCTTCCAGGAGAGTTGTTTTCATACAAATCAGTCGACACAGTTACAAACCAGGATGATGTAGTCAATTATCCCACAGAGTTTTTAAATTCACTAGAATTGCCTGGACTACCACCTCACAATTTACAGTTAAAAGTAGGATCAGTTGTGATTATGCTGCGTAACATTAATCAACCTCGACTGTGCAATGGAACGAGACTGGCTGTGAAAAAGCTAATTAATAACGTGATCGAGGCCACGATCATCAAGGGAAAATACAAAGGTGAGGATGTCTTGATTCCGCGTATACCGATGATTCCAACGGATTTGCCATTCGATTTTAAGCGCCTACAATTTCCCGTGCGTCTGGCCTTTGCAATTACCATAAATAAATCGCAAGGCCAGTCGTTGCAAGTTTGCGGAATCAACTTGGAGTTTCCCTGTTTCGCGCATGGACAATTATACGTCGCGTGTTCGCGCGTCGGACAACCATCGTCTTTATATATTTACGCACCGCAAAAAAAGACAAAAAATATAGTTCATCAGAAAGCTTTAAATTGATTAAGTGTACAAATGTGTTGTATTTAATATAGATAAAAATTTGTATTCAATTGAATTATTAGCAAATTTCGTTTAAGAACCAACCGAAAGTGTGAGATATAGTATGCTGAATGTGTGTGAGGGTATGCGTATGGGTGTATGTGAAATGTAAATGTGGTTTTGTTACTAAAACATATCCGTCCGAAATAAAATTATTATTGTTTTACATTCGTCACAAAGTAACAAAATGTTATAACAACTAGGCCATGAACTTTGGTTGTCTTGCCGCTCGATCCACTTTTTTCAAAACGGGCAATGCATATTACATTACAGACCAAACAAAAAATTGTAGGCACCTTATTTGTTGACATAAGTGTCTGTAGTAGAACAACTGCATAAACCGTGACGTGCACAAAAGAGACACAACTGTACAGTCATGACAATAAAGAGTTTTTGATTTGTAATGTCAGGTCTTGCCATCTCATGATGTAGGTGATACGAAGTTCACCGGGTCAGCTAGTCTTATATATAAAAATGAATTGCTGTTCGTTAGTCTCGCTAAAACTCGGGAATGGCTGGGCCGATTTGGCTAATTTTGATCTTGAACTATTTGTGGAAGTTCAGGGAAGGTTTAAACGGCGAGAAAAAATGGAAAAATTGTGAGGAAAATACTTAAAAATGACAATTTAATCTTATATATAAAACTCAATGTGAAGTTTTGTTTATGCTCTATGAGATCCTAAACCGTTCATCCGATTACAGGTGAAACTTTCGGTGAGTTGTCTAGAGCGTTTCAGAGATGGTTCCTAAGAAATAAAATTTCCAAAAAACCACCCCTCCTCCCCATAACACCCCAAAATTTAAACAACGCAACAGATTTTGTCCGATTTCCACCAAAATTTGCACACGTATACTTAAAAACAAATTGAAAAATATTGCCTATATATGTTTTCCAAAAACGAAACCTCTCAACCCCTTCACATCCCCATAATTTACACAAACCCACAGATTTTGTCCGATTTGGATGGAAAATTTCACACCTATACAATTAAATATACAAAAAAATACTGCCTATATATAAAGCATTTATAAAGCATCGTGTGTATGGCCAAGTCCATTATTGGATGTACTCTGTTAAGTGGCAAAAGCGTGGTCTTCCACATGCGCACATTTTAGTTTGGTTAGTTGACAAAATAAGGCCAGATGATATTGATTTCATAATTTCAGCTTAGATTTCCCATGAAATAGTTGGCCCAAAATTGCATGCAGTAATGACTAAACATATGATACATGGACCTTGCGGAGTTTTCAACAACTCACCCTGAATGGTCGACGGCAAGTGCTCCAAGCGATACCCGAGAGACGTGATTGCTGAAACCATTACGGGAAATGACGGTTACCCATTGTATCGTTGACGATCAGTTGTGGACGGTGGGCGATCGGTAGTTGTGAAGGTAAAAGGACAAAATTTTGAAGTAGACTATCGTTGGATTGTGCCGTACTCGCCAATATTGTTAAAATCTTTTGAAGCTCACATCAATGAGGAATATTGTAACTCCGTCAAGTAGATAAAGTACATATGTAAATATGCAGGAGCGGATCCGGGGGGGGGGGCCCTAGGCGGCTCAAGCCCCCTCCCCCCCACACACACAAAAAAGTATGTAGGTCCACCTCCGACATTGTGATTTTGGAGACCTTTATTTTTTAGCTCTACGGATTCAACGCCCGAGGAGACTATAAATACTACCCTTTGCCCGACTCAAGCCACCCCCTGAATGCAAGCCCCCCCCCACCCCAACGAAAATTCACTCAAACCAAGCCCCCCCAAACCAAAGTCCGCTCAAGCCCCCCCCCCCTCAAACTAAAATCCTGGATCCACCCCTCTAAATATGTTAACAAAGGTAGCGACATGGCCATCTTCGCTGTAACATATGCAAATTATGAAGTAGATCAGTATCAGATGGGTCGCTATATAAGAAGAAACGAAGCTATTTGGTGCACATTTTCATTTGCGATCCACGAAAGACACCCTACAGTAGTCCATTTGGCAGTTCATCTAGAAAATGGACAACGAGTGTATTTCAATCATGTGAACGCGGCGGATAGGGTGGCACGTCTACCATCGACCACATTAACAAGTTTCTTCTCAGTTTGTCAAACAGATGTTTTCGCACGCACTTTGCTGTATGCTGATATGCCACGCTATTACACTTGGAACGCATCATCGAAATCGTTTCAGCGTCGGAAACAAGGAACACCAGTTGAAGGACACCCAAATGTATTTTCCCCAGATGCTCTTTATGTCGCATCTACACAGTTCATCCAATTAACGATGAATGTTATTGTCTTCAATTGTTGTTCTTGAATGTTCATGGTCCGAAATCGTTTCAAGAGCTGAGAACAGTTGATGGACATCTGTGTGCGACATACTGTGAGGCGTGTTAACTACTACAATTGCTCGAGAACGATTCGCATTGGGACAATACGCTCAAGGAATCCGTCATATCCTCATCGCCTCATCAAATTCGCCCGTTGTTTGCGATTATAATATCGAAATGTTTCCCCTCGAATCAGAAGGATTTGTGGATGAAATATAGGGATGACATGTCTGAGGATGTGTTGCATCATGTGCGTTGTCAAACTTTGAATCCTATACTGCAGAAATTTACAATGAGACATTAATCATGATAGAAGATATGTGTTTATTGGTGGCAAATAAAGTATTGCCGTGTATGGGCATGACATCACCCAATCGTCCTATGCGTGATGCATTTAACCACGAGTTAGGGAGCATGCATAAACCACGTAGCTCCATTTTGGCCTCCTGTGAACCCCCCCTCCCCCCCACGTAGCCTTACGTGGCTTTTGCCTTTACCCCCTCCCCCCCCCCCCACGTAGCACGTAGCTTTTTTCCCCTTTTGATTCCAGAAGACATTTTGTACTGTTTTCTCCTGTCAGACTATTGTAAATTACATACAGAGATAATTAACTGAAGAAAATAAAGATTCACATGCTGTTGTGTGTTTTGTTCCTCGTTTTAACTGTGAAAAATGTTATGAAAGGAAAGCTACGTGGCCTGGCTCGGAAACCCCCCCTAGCTCAGCGTAGCCTTCCAGCCAACCCCCCCCCCCCCCCTAGATCGGGCCACGTAGTTTGTGAGTTTTTGCACGTCCCCTTACAAAGAGAACTACAGTATGATACTGAAGTATTGACCGAAACAGTTCTTTCAAATGTTCCGCAATTGAATGACCAACAACGAATTGTGTACGATACTTTGATTCAAGCTGTGAATATTAGATCTGGTGGAATTTACTTCCTTGATGCTCCCTGGGAGACTGGGAAAACGTTCCTAATTTCATTGCTGTTGCCAAAGATCAGATCGCAAAATGAAGTAGCCCTAGCGTTGGCTTCATCTGGAATAGCTGCAACATTGTTAGAAGGTGGACGAACTTCACATTCTTCCTTGAAATTACTATTAAACATGCAAATCAACGAAGCACCAGTTTGCAACATCACCAAAAACAGCACAATGGCGAATATTCTACAGACATGCAAATTGATCGTTTGAGGTGAATGTACGATGGCCCACAAGATGGCACTGGATGGAACGTTAAAAGATCTTCGTGACAACCAAAACATTTTTGGTGGAGCCATGATTCTGTTGTCAGGTGATTTTCGTCAGACTCTTCCAATTATTCCACGATCAACTGACGAACTAAAGGCATGCCTAAAATCATCTAATTTGTGGTGGAATGAAAAGACACTCCAATTAACAACTAACACGCGAGTGTTTTTGCAACAAGATCAAACTTCGTTTGTGTTTTCGAAGCAGTTATTAGATATTGCAAATGGTAAAGTCGCAGTTGACACCTCGACCGGATTAATTACACTACCCACGCATTTCTGTCACTTCACCGACTCAAAAGAGGAGCTTATTCAGCGTTTTTTTTACGGACATAAAACAACATTTCAGTAACCATAATTGGCTGAGTGAACGAGCAATACTGGCGGCCAAAAACAAAGATGTCAATGATCTCAATGCGACCCAGGAGAGTTGTTTTCTTACAAATCAGTTGATACAGTTACAAACCAGGATGATGCAGTAAACTATTCGCTATCCCACAGAGTTTTTAAATTGACTGGAATTGCCTGGACTACCACTTTACAATTTACAATTAAAATTATGATCAGTTGTGATTATACTGCGTAACATTAATCAACCTCGACTGTGCAATGGAACGAGACTGGCTGTGAAGAAGCTAATGAATAACGTGATCGAGACCAAGATGATCAAGGTAAAATACAAAAGAGAGGATGTCTTGATCCCGTGTATACCGATGATTCCAAAGGATTTGCCATTCGATTTTAAGAATCTACAATTTCCCATGCGTTTGACCATAAATAAATCGCGAGGTCAGTCGTTGCAAGTTTTCGGAATGAACTTGGAGTTTCCCTGTTTCGCGCATGGACAATTATACGTCGCGTGCTAGCGCGTCGGAAAACTATCATCTTTATATATTTACGTACCGCAAAAAATATAGGTCATCAGAAAGCTTTAAATTGATTAAGTGTATAACTGTGTTGTATTTAATGTAGATAAAAATTTTGTATTCATTTGAATTATTAGCAAATTTCGTTTAGTGACCAATCTAAATTAAAACAGTGTAAGATGTATTATGCTGAATGTGTGTGTGGGTGTGCGTGTGGGTGTATGTGAAATGTATATGTGGTGTTGTTACTAAAACATATCCGTCAAAATTAAAATTATTATTGTTTTACATGTGTCTCAACGTAACAAATGTTATAACAACTATGATATGAACATCGGTTGTCCTGCCGCACGGTCCACTTTTTTCAAAACGGGCAATGCATATTATATTAGAGACCAAAAAAAATTGTAGGCACCTTATTGGTTGACATAAGTGTCTGTAACAGAACAAATGCATAAACCGTGACGTGCAAAGAAGAGACACTATTGTACAGTCATGACAATAAAGAGTTTTTGATCGGTATTGCCATCTCAATACATTATACATATATGATGTAGGTGAAACGAAGTTCACCGGGTCATCTAGTGTATAATAAAATCAAGTGTTGTTCATTGAACTAAAATGTTAAGGAATTGTGCTTATTCAACAAACAAACAAACAAATAGATACCTATTTAGCTTACTCTACCTTATGCTTAAGAACAAGGTTTTGATGAGATTGGTAATTTATTTCACTCCAGTACAATATAACAATACTGTGTTTCACCTGTAACTTCCTTAGTCTCATAAGCTACTATTTCATTGGTGAACTGAACTAACACGTCAAGCTTGCGCAGGTTATGGATTCACCAGTCGAAACAGTCAGTCCGATAAAGGAGGAAACCTATTAGCAACTTAGTAATGTAATATGACGCATTGCGTAATTTACATATTGTAATATGCAATTCACTGCATGTGTTAAAATGCCACTTGTTAGGTCAAGATCTCGTTTCACGAGCAGCGCAGGGTCCTGACAGGAGACACATAGGAGGGACTGCCGTTTCCTCGCTGCGCTTAGAAGTGAGCCGACCATGCGGGGGACCGAACGAGACACTTGCCCACCCAGAGCTGCAGATGTTCCGTTTATTCAGCAAGAAGGCCGGAAGGCGACCTGTAACAACACGGCTGACCGTCCTAAGGACCAGTCTGCTTTCTATATGTCAATGTCACCCTCCGAAATAAATGTATTTGTGCGATAGAGAGAAACGAATATAGAAAGAGGTCACTGCGTTAAGTGACGTCACAATTAATCTGCCCAATGAGAGGCCGAATTCTGGAGGGCGTGAGATGTCTGATGGCTGCTGTGAGTTCCTCCAATAGCATAATGTTTATGTGAAAATGTTGCTAACATTTACAAATGTTCGTTCTCATGTCGGGACCTCTAGAGAAACCGGGGGACGAGGATCATCTCTGGTTGGTTGTGGAATTATCGAGGCGTTTCCTGGATGACAGACCCGAAAACACTTGGGAGCTGGCTCCGAGAGGGAAGATGATTCGTGACCGCATCTCCAGATGCGACGGGTCGAGTGCCAAGACCCAACAGCGCGGGCCAGTTTAAGAATTCGTCTTAAACATAGAACTTAGTAAATTTTGAGTTATACAGCTGGTGTGTGTAAGCTGACGATACAAGTCGTGTATCTGTAAGTGATGGCTGCGACCTGCTGCGACTGCTAGAGACGGTAAAGACAACACAGCTGTTCATTTTTTTTTTTCATTGTATGTGCCTATGCTTTCATTGCCCAACAAATGCCCGGAACAAAAAAAATTGTCTGTTGAGAAACGTGTGTTGTGCCGAATTTGTTTGTACACTACTTTTGATTAATAGCAAATACACCACGTCTGGGATCATTTGAATGGAAATTCTTTAATAAGTGTCAAGTTATGATGTGTTTAATTTACATAAATATCTTGATATATCACCCTACTTATCAAAATCTAAATCAAATATGAACTTATTAAAAATCAAAACTTTAATTGACAATAATAAGTACAATTGAAACCCTTTAAAGAAGCTTCCCACTTCATTGACGCGCAATGATGGGGCACGAGTTCAATTTTAAATCACTGGGTAAAATTTAAATTTGAGTGAAAGTATAATACAATTTATCTGATATTTATCATGTCTAAATTTTTGTTGTTGTCTAAATTTTCAGAAGGATGAATGCAGGAGCCAGCTGCAGCAGTTAATACGAGTTTATTTACAGCTGTAAACACTGTTGGTAAGTATAGTTTTTAGGGAACTTCACAGCAGATGGCTGACGATTGTACCAGTGATTGCCAGTGTTGTGTGATTCATGTCTGTGTATAACACGTCTGATTTTGTGTTTTCGTGTTTATCTATGTTGCATTTTATGATGTTGTTCCTGTGTTGTGTTCATTAATGTCGCATATTTAAAATATGATTACACGGCGTTGACTTGAATATCCTGCACCCTAAAGCAACAACAACAATTGAATATCCTGGTTGCATATATTATCCTCAAAGAAAAAATTCTAAAGCTTATTTTTATAAGATGCTGCTGAATATGTTGGTTCTACCTGTTGTCTTAGTGTACAGCAAGGAATTTTGTGAAACTGCTTTTCCTTCAGCCATCACATTATAACCATACCTTATTTTTAGTTACATTTCACAGCAACTGTGTCTCTTTTGCGTTAGACATTAGTTTATTCACACTAAACCATCAATTTATTTACTGTAGAGTACGTTTACAGCTTTTTGCAGATTTTGTGCTGGCAAATGTCACGTAGCTCGAGGCTTGAGCAGTGCGATTTTGCACTACTACCGGAGGACCGGGATCAAACCCGGTATGGCCATGCTGTCTGAGGTTTTCCGTGGTTTTCCTCAGTCACTCTAGGCGAATGCTGGCGTGGTTCCTTACAAGGCCACGGCCGACGATCCATCCCCCTTCCCTCCCCGTAGTGTAGTAGGCTGAAAAGGATCTCCGCGATCCTCCAGCAGCCCGCCTCCCAGCCTTCAGCTGGGAGGAATCATGGAATGAAATAGTAAAAAAAAAAGTCACGTATAAGACCGATTGTGTGTATTAGGAAAAATACACAATTCAATAGTTTTTTCAATTTTGGCTGGAGAACATAGAGACATAGAATTTTCTTTCGATGAAAAATATTTTAGTATTTTTGCATCATCTTTATCTTTGTTTTATTGTTTCAGCAGCCGTTAAGAAGTAATGGAGACTTGCTTGCTGTGTTCCCGGGCTCCGGGCTGCCACCAGGGCTGTGCTACAGTTTGATACGACATTTCCAAGTCACTTTCCGATTTCTCCTTATGGCGCTTGTAAGCATGTAAGTAGGAAAGTAGTTTTTAAATAATAACAAACACATAGTTTGGAGCTTATCGGTGCTTGGTTTTATAGTCTTCCCTTGGCGTGAAACTAACGTTAAATTCCATCGCAGTCCTTCTGTCGCTGTTCACGAACCATAACGTCTAAATACACAAGTCGTCGCTACAGTTCTATAACCGAATCGGCTAATTACGTGAAAGGTTACCGGCTCACACACAAAGCAACAACACGTATGGATATAAACACATTGCACTCTTTTAAGAACACGAAAACTATTCCAACCGCCAAGGTATACCACCAGGGCTTAATAATCTAATTTGACCGTGTTACGAAGTTGCAAGGTTCGAAGTTAGGAAAATGTCCAGGCCAACACACACCAATACCGTATCCGCGGCATTCTTCAGAATTGAGCGCTTACACATCTTAACAGTTCGGCATCCAGCAACAGACTCCCCCCTATAAAGCGACCATACTCTTAGCTCGCGAATATACAACTACCGATATTACCAGCGATCCTATTGTATCGTCACAAGCTCTCCCGTTAATAAGCTCGAGAACGTTTCATGCGCGTTAGGAAGTAGTCAGAAACAGAGTCTATTGATGTGAGGCAATAAGTTTATTTTTATTGTTTAAAGATATTGGCTTCTCTTTCAGTAATGTTCCAAACACTTTTTACTGCTATCTGCCGATCTCCTTATTTGTAGCCAAACGCTTAGTGTCTCTAATTACTTAGGCTAATTGTAATTCGTTATGAAAAATTCATGAGCAGTAATCATAACTGATATACCAAATTCTCTTTTATGCCTGCCAGAGTTTTTTATACCTATTGTAAGTCAGTTCCTCTTCACTTGTTTTTGACTGGTTGGAAATTCATTAATCTTTTAGCTGGCACTTATGATAAATTTCCAAAAACACTTGATAATGGCCTGACTTTGATAACCTTTTCTCTGAGTTGTTTTTTTCTGGTATATAGAACGTTTCGGACTTTTTTAAAGTGTTATAATTCGAAACTACGTATACTAATTTTTGTATAGCGCTTATAAAATGCGCTGAAAACTATACTAGTTATCACATAACTAGCCCCAAAGTCCGTAAAAAATGACGGGTTTAACGGAGTGTTATGGTAATTTATTTCACTGCAGTTGCTTAACTAAATGGAATTGTTATAAAATAAAGCTCGTTGTAATTTATCGTCCCTTGTGCTGTAGAAAAAAGCTTCAGTTGTCAACTTGGTCCAGGTTTCATTTCAGCCTAACCACAATCTCCGCTAATATTACTGCTAGAAAAGCAAAGCTTCAATCAAGCGCGAATTAATACATTCCCTGTATCGCTTGTCAGTGTCGTCATTCATCGTAATATAAACTTAATCCCAAATCTTCACAGATTCTTACATTTTTCTTTCTTAATACCTGTGATGAAGATCGATATTTTAACGGCTGACACAGCTTACATGGCTAATGACCCCAGTTAAAACGAAGGATAATAAAAATAAATCTTAACAACTTACGCTATTCCACGTAATATTTAATTGTTATTTAGGTCACATATATCGTGATCAATTTCCAACTTCTTTCATTCCAACCAGTACAAAAAATATATATAAAAAAGTAAATAAAATAAAATAAAAACCTGATATTAATATGTTAATTTAAACGCAATACATACTTTTCTTTCAGTGTTCTGACAATTAATGTCTTAGCAATTGCTTAACCCAATAGAATTGTTATAAAATAAAATTCATTGTAATTCCTCGTGCCTTGCGCTGTAGCAAAAGGTTTCAGTTTCCATCTGCGTCTAGGTTGGATTTCAACCTAACCACATACTACGATAAACTTGCCGCTAGAAGAACAATACTTCAATCTCACGTATATTAATACATGAACTATATCTCGTTTTAGTGGCAATAATACATCCCGATATAATTTTTATCAAAAATCTTCAAAGATTTTTAAAGATTTCTTTTTTTTATCCGTGATTCAGACCGATATTAAAACGTTTGAATAACTGACACAGTTGCTGAAATAATAGGCTCAGTAATATTACACAGTGAAAGCAAAGGAAATTAATCTTATAAACTTACATTATGCCACATAACATTTGTTTCAAGTACAGTGTAGGATGCACAGATCGGAATCAGTGTGAAACTATTTCCGTTTAAACGAATTAATAATTTCAATAATAGGACACAGTTTAAATTATTTTGAAAAAAAAAAACTAAATTATTCATGCTCTTTGCTGTAACGTCAAATGCCAGTTGTAATTCTGATCCATGCTAAATAACAATCTAACCAAAACTTTGTTACATTGATGCTCGAAACACAATGCTTTTATCTTACATATCTATGGACAAATAATTTAAGGAATACTTCTATATGTCAAAAGAATATTAAGTAAATATAAGCATCTAATGATTGATACGTCGATTTTAACGCAATACACCCTAATTTTATTTTAGTGTTCTGTCAGTTAATTTATCTGCGGATGCTTGGAAATGTTATTAAATAACGTGCATTACCAAGAATAATGACGTAAAGCGTGACGTCATTGCGCGTGGCAGACGACGTCATAGCTGACACAGTTGCTTGTTATAATATTAGATTGTGGTAAGTGCAGAACAAAAATACTGTAAACTGATTAAAGAAACGCTGATAAGGAAGATGGAATGGTTCTAGTATCATCGACATTAATTTTGTTATCTGTTCATTACTCAATGTTAAAATTGTGCTGATTATAAGAAATAAATAATGATCTTAACTTTGAAACTTATCATTAATAGGAAAAATTTTGTTATGAACCTAATTACAATAGTATTTTCAAATAACTCAACCACCTCAGATGTTATTAGTTGTCTTGTAATAATGATCCTCAGCACATTCTGGTTTCAGTTTTCAATAATCATGTACGATATTCCTGATTGGAATTAAGCATCACAAAGTGGCAAAGCGCTGCGTTCAAATTAAGCTCTACTTACAGTGGACACAAATTTATCTGATTTTAAACCGTTGACGGTTGGAAATTTGTGAATTAAAATAGAGTTACTGTTTCCCCGCATCGGTGTAGTATTCCTCGAGGTCTCCGCGCCCTATCACAATGTAGTGGTGTACACAGAATACTGGATTACAGTGTTGATACGGGAGAGACTCATCAGCCTGCAAGCAATATGGAATCTCATCACAGGAAATGATGTGTGAATGATTAGTTCTTGATAAGCTTTGAATACAACATAATGACATATGGATGGCTACCACTTTGAACATAGTTGAAACTTTGCGTTGTTTCATTGCAAATGCTTACTACAGAAGTATTGTGCAACTAAATGTCGATGTCTGCTATTACCCCCTGTTATTGTATAAGCTTGTAACGATATTGTTTTCTTACCAGGTCAAAATCACTGTAAAGGAAAAAGAATTGGCTCTGTCTTAATTGCAGTATTTTGTTTTAAAGAAAGGTAACTGCAGTACTTAAAACAAGCAAATTTGAACTCTTCCAAGGCGATTTTTTTTTTCAAATACATTTTTAAAAGAATTTTCTTACGTGTTTGTGTTCGTAGGAGAATCGTGAATTTCTACGAAAATGTTAAACTTATGAAGAGAGGTGTATCATAATGGTTGGTTATTCTAGACGTGATGTATGAGTTATTTTCACGATACGATACATTCCTGGTGAGCTAAGGTCTTACATGTATTAAATCTCTAGAGAAAAATTGTGAATTTTTAATTCCTACAGTACACATCAATAGAGAACTGTCTAGGTACCAGGAAGAACTGCCATTACTTCTTTTTTATTTACGGCTCTACGCCTCGTCGACGACTATGGTCACTGGGGACAAGGAACTGGAAGGAATTCGGCCATGCCCTTTTTGAAGGAAGCATCCCGGCATTTACCTAGAGTGATTTGTGAAAACCATGGAAACCCCAAATCTGGATGCCCGGACGGGGATTCGGACCGACGTCCTCCCGAATGCGAGTCCAGAACGTTAACCGTTCGCCCCCCACGCTCGGTTACCGCCATTACCATTATTTTCAGCTCCCTCTCGCTGGTGTGTATCCGTTGATTCCAGAAGTACGTAAAACTCGCTATCGGCCATTTTCTCCAATAGAACATACGCTGCGGTGGTTGAGGCAAATGATTCTGAATCGAAAAGTCCAAAGAAGTTTCTAAGCCTCTTAAATTGTATTCCACTTATGCCAAAACTTTGGTTTGCCATGTGAATTATCCTACAGCACTCCATGGTTCGGATGCCACATCAGATTAAAGGAAGGTTTGCCATGTTTGATTTCCGTTTCAGGTTATACAAGCACGACAGTGACGCATTTTGGGTGAAATTAAAACCTGTCACCGATAAGTAATGTATTACTCGGGTCTACCGTTCAATAGTTCTATAAGAACCCATACTTTATTTATTATTGACGTTATTGCAAATTGCTTATTTGATTGCGACATTATTAGATTAAGCAAAGGATTTCGTAATCATGAACTAAATGATTGTATTTACTTAAAAACATAATAAAGTAAGCGCTTATAAAATATGAGATGAAACTGTCAAATACAGGTGTGTAGATTTGGCGCAAGTCTCCCGAAATTTCAGAATTAAGTGATAGATCACTTAAGAAACAAACATCTGACCTTTCTTGAGGAATAAATATGACAAACGTCCAAGACTAGATAATATGAACGCGGACGGTGGGCTACAACTTGACCAAATATGGTGATGCTTGATTAGGAAAACGCGGGACGCAAGCCCCCATTGGACAGGCCACGCTGGCGGTGGTAGCTTGAGTGACGTCACTCCAAACGGTTAGCGCGCTTTCCGGGAGCTATATATAGGCGACAAGCATTCCCAGCCTTGACAGTCCTCTGAAGAAGGCCACAAAATGATGGGCGAAACCTTAGGTTTTCATAAATTGACGCGGCTCAACCCAGACAACCAAGACAACATCGACAACCATCGCGGAAGTCTGCGCACCCAATAAATATGTTAACCACACTTAACAGAAATGGCCTACAATAATTACGTATTAATATTTAACCACTTATAGCTATAAAAACCTGATAGATGCGGAGCGACGAACTAATACTTTAAGTGCAGGAGAATGCTTTCAGATTTCTACATACAAAGTATTCGTACAGTTCTAACTTAATTGTTTCTGATTTAAGATGTCTTTCAATCATCAGAAAAAATAACAAATATTGCTCCTAACGCCCTTAAGGCGATTCAACCCTTGAAGTAAAAATTTAGTAAGGTTACAACACTTCCCCCAGCGGCATCAGTGTTCGAATAGATACCCAACCCGTTAATTTCTGTATCCTAATTGAAGTCATCCTCCAAGCCTAACGTGATCCCTCAGGACCAGTCAGTTTGATTCAAATGATTAGCAAGGGAAACTTGAGAGAGGCCAGCAGCGTCCTGCTCACTACAGTACTCAAGGCAGATGCGGTCCTCAACTCAGACATGTCGGCATTAGTCACCACCTTCTCCTGTTTCACCTTTACCTTGCAGTCTTAGAATAAAACCATTGCAAATAAATAACGCGTACGCCATTACTGACAGGGAGTTTGGTCGCTGGTTTGACGGAATTTCGATTTGCCACGAATGCGCCTACGGGATACAAGGGATCTCATGCTTAACGTTCAACCGTTTTGGCGCAGTTAACATGACACAGCAAATGTGCCAGAGATTACGGGCCTCTCAAAATCGCCACTGAGTCAGGGATTCGAATCGGGGACCTTTCGATCTCAAAGCAGACGTGTTAGCCACTGTGCCACCAGACTACTCAAATAAAACGATTGCTCAAGTCTTAAAAGCATTTCAGGAGCCCTAATCTCTATACTGGAGGAGGTAACCTCAAGAGCAAATGGCTGTGCGCTTAATCTTCGCATGTGTCGTTCAAGACACGTCTCAAGCTGTTTCATGGGATGACATGCGTTACACCCTATGAAAGTGCTGCAATACTACAATAAAATTTTTAAAATGTCAATCTGATATTTGTGTCTGTGTTCAACAGCGTCACCTAGAGGTCAACGGGGAGTCTTTCAGGGTGAAGGTCCTCTCCTCCTTACCAGAAGAAATAAAAAAAGCCGGTGGTACTAATAAGGATATAGATGCGCACTATGGAGGTTAACAAACATCCAGTAAAAACGTAAATAATGTCTCTGAGTTCCCCGAGTCAGTAGTACACAAACAATCAGTCAGCCACGTTTTTAGTTTATTTAAGATTGAATTACCAATGATTAACAATTCCTTTACTGCTTCTTGGTTTCTACAAAGACAACGAGGTGTAGAGTCCCGAGAACAGTAAATTTAATTGCCTACGATCAACATTCATTCAAAGGTCGGTATACAACAGGATCAGATCAGCAACGTTCACTGCTGGGAGCTTCCGTGAGGAAAATTGCCAGCGACCTGGTCCGCTAGGCAATGCGCGTACGGCCTTAGCAAACCGAGCCTTGGCACCACTGTTTGACGGCTCAACTCTGGTATTATGCCTTCAGCTCATCTACAATCAACAGAGCTGAATTCCATCCCGATAACGCCCTGTTTGATTAATATTCTATAAATCACAAAGTAAATTATCACATTCTTCTAAAATAGTTTTCAAATTCTTATAACAAATTAAAATAATTTTTGTCTCTTTTCCTTCTTCCGTTAGTTTTTCAATACTCCTTCATATGATATTTGTTTGATGAACAAGTTAGGTCTTCAATTGGTGATACAGTCCTCTCGTAACAGAACCTCCGTCGTGAGGATAACGCAGTCTACATTCTCGGCACCACGAACAGAGCGCGCCTGCCCGCTGACCTGATACCGTCCCGCCAAGCCTTCTCCCATTAAGGATAATTTAGAGGCCGCAGCATTAGCGCCCTGTGCGACGCCATTAGCCGCCGCCGTGCAACCGGCGGCGCTCTCAAACGCTGCCCAGGCGTCGTGCAACAGCCCAACAGCCCTCCCTCACTGGATAGTCGAAAAAAGAAAGTGAGTGCAAGTTAAACCCTCAGTAATACACCAGTCAAGCGTGCATTACAGTCTATCATTAAAACGATTTATTTTCTAGTTGTTTAAATGACACTGTCCAATTTAGATCAAAAAGGATTATCAGAACCCTGTTTACGAATCTTCCAAGTACCGGAAAAATTTAGTTCAGTTCCTGGTATGCTGATATTAAGTAAACTCGATGTCCTGTCACAGTTGGAATCCTACCGTCACCAACACGAAACAGGTGACACATGTTTTTAAGTGTGATTGTGGACTAAAAAAGGCTGTAAACATTCGTTTAACTTGTATATAATGTTGTCGAATATATCGCGTGCAATTATACAGTTACTTCAACTTTGACTAGGTATCAGTACTTGTGTTGTCACTTTCATCCTTTACACATATACTGGTAATATAAACTATAAGGTGTGGATCAGTGATGTCTTCAAATCTAAATTGTTCTTAGTTTCCTGCCTTTGAAAACTTAAATCCACATGAACTACTTTCAAGAATACCTTGACTTTTGCATCTCTAGATGTAGATCAGAATTTCACTACTGGTTTCACAAGATATTTAACTCCCTATCTGCTAGTCTGTCTGCATTACATATACATTTTATCCCAGTTCATTTTTACCCTGCAAAGTTTTTTTAACGTGTTTTGTATTTTACAGAAATAAATAAACAAATAAACATTATAACTGTAATCAAGAGGGTATGAAACTTAAAAACTTCTTTATCATTTATAGATTTTGTTCACTCATTCATTGCAAGCAGTTGTAAGGTTCTTTATGTTTTAGAAATTGTCTAAAAATGTACTTCGTTTGGGTTCTTCTTTACAATCTTACCTTCGTGTCTTATTTTTACATTTAGAAAATAAACTATACTACTTTTTCTTAAGTTTCCAGCATCAGATTAGCTCAAATAGGATCTTTATTTAACCCTCTAAGTCCACCACTGGTTTTTCTTTCGACACCACCGCTGTAAATCAAACTACTATTAATATATCATACCACATGTACTTTAAGAATCAACTCCACTTCCTTTAGTATAATCTCAACATGAAACAAAAGTCTTCCACTTATCTTATTATCCTCCACTTTCAAATGACAATCAGTTACCGAATACAACTTTCATGCTTCACTAACTTTATCATTATACTAATCTTCTATCCTCAGGCTAATATATTCCATTTCAAATCCCACCAGGATTTTACAGCTTCTCCATTAAGCTTTTTCTATCCACACCTTCTCTCATTTCATTTTGTCTCCAATAACCTTTATTTCTTCAATCGTTCTTTTTTCACCAATTCATACCACCAAAACATAGTACTATAAAAAAAATAAAAAAAATATGTAAGGAAAGAGCTTCATCCAATACCCCTTAAGGACTTCATTCTTCGATGGGATGCTTATCATCTTCTTTGGGTTTACGCATTATACCGCTGGGTTCGCTTCTCTGTACATACACTACGTATATACTATGGTCGGCTTCTAAGGACAGGTTTCGAGAGTCAGATGCGTAACTTTTGAGATGAAAACTGAAGTAAGGGTATTGCGCGTTTAATATGTTGTGTCGGACCATTGGAATTACTCTCCCGAAACACAACAAGTGAGGCTGAATTGTAAAACTCCAACAGACGGACGAACCAGGCTACGCTGGATATGCCCTGCAGAGAGGCATCAGATATAATACTAGACGTCTGGTAGCCAAGCTGATCTCTACCACTCCTACCCTACAGGAGAAGTCGTATTGATGAAAGTTCGTTCTGTCTAATCGTTAGGCGTGCCCTGGACACTGGTGTCGGAACGACCCCAGCCAACTGGGTGCCCCCGTCAGCTAGACGCTAAACTAAAAAAAATCTCCATCCTCTCACAGGAAGACGATGTCGCCTAGCAGTGCTACTAAGAATATATCAATAACTAGTTTATAGAAGATATCCAGTTAGGGAAACAATTTTTTTTTTTATGATTGTAAAGTTGATATTGTAGTCCTTATCTTAATGCTATTAAATAATTTTTAGATTTTTAATTTAATGTACTAAATGTTTCTGATTATATGCCTCCTTGTTAATACTTTTGACAAAAATTTTACTTTGAATAAGTATACTTTCTTACATATATTCTTGAAGTTAACAAAGAAAAAGAGAAAACAACTAATATGGATCACATAATTTAAATCTCTAATGGTCGGCTAGAATTTTATGAAGCTGGTCGTTTTCTGGATCTTATTCTAACATTGATTCCACGCTTTAATTTTAAAAAAAAAGCCGAAATGCATCTCACATGAGTTGTGGTTTGCGCGTTGCTTCCTGGTCTGGGAAATACAAGCGCTTAAGAGCAGCGTTAACGGTACAACCATTCAAATCCATTACACGTGACGGATCGAAAACAGGTATAATAAGTCTGTTTTCCAGCGGTCTCCAACTAACAGGACGTAGGAGTGCATGATGGTCCAGAGAAAACTACTGTCCCTGAGAATGGAAACCCAGCATAAATATAGCCAATCTGAAATGATTAATGACATGCGTATCCAACATGTACAAAATTATAGAATTAAATAATGTTGAATTCATCATACTGTACAAAAAATACTATGGGCGAGAAAGATTAGTTAATAACCAAGCAAGCCAAGAAACTGGACTAAAAAAAAAAGAAGGAGCTACGTCTTTGGTGACAATTTAGGTTCTCCTTTCTATACTACTATTGTACTTAAGCACGATGTAACTACTTCTGAAAACAGTTTTGTTCCAAGCCTTAATGTAAAATTGGTAACCGCTATGTTAACGCGCCCAGCAGTTTCACTTAGTTTAATTAAATGTCACAGGAATAGATTGGAATTAATCGACAAGTGTTGCCAGCACGACGAAAATAGAGGTCGGACTCTTAAAAAGTCAACTGCATGCAGGCCTTCTAGTAGTTCCACCACCACATTTCAGTCAGTCAGTTGACAGACATACAGACGGAATATCTGAATTGACCTGTCTCTACGACCCTTCGCGTCGCAATTCTATTGCTCGCTGCTTGACATAGTTCTCTTAGGTAAGAATGCGTGTCAAAAACTCTGACAGCTACTGTTTGACAAATTGTGTGTTGTAAGAAGCTCTGATAGATACAGTTTGACGAATAGTGTTTTGTAAGTCGCTATTTGGGTGTCCTTGCCGCTGGTCCTGTTCTCTTATCTGGTGTCTTCATTTCTATTCCTTACTAATTGTGTAAAAGTGATCTTTACGATGTTCTAACTGTTATTTTATTTTTTAACTAGCTGCGCCCGTGACTTCGTCAAGTCCAATTTGTGCTTTTAATTCATAGATGAACTATTAAGGAAATATTTGATTCCTAGGTAAAAGCAGAGTACTAGTTCTGTATTTTCATTTCGTGGATATTCTCTTCCTCTGAATTGTTGTATGCAAAGCCTTAATCACGTTTGAGCGCATTATTCGTTTCTACGTAACCTTGAAATCCTGTTAAGTGATGACACACAGGTACTCTTCACATGGTTTCTCTGCAAGCAATATTTAAAGTAGTCCTTCCTGGCGTATGTACGAATAACTTGTTTTACCTTAGGCATAGCAGCTGAGATCGACTAATCGAAGAATCGATTTTTTACCCTTGAAAATCGAGATTCGCCACTTGTTCCTCGATGGACATCACCTCTAGATGACATTTTCGATGGCTTGATTACGTCATCCAAATTCATTTATATTTTATCAACCATTTTTCCCGTAACTTACTTTTCATTCAAACCAGAAATTTTCAGCCACCAAACAGTCACCCCTACTCTTGATATAAATGGCGACAGCGCGTTTTCCAAAGCTGCATCAAAGACCGTGAAGTACAAAAATCAAACCTCGAAAAGAGTCCACGTTAAAATTAATTACAGGTAAAATTGAATAGAATAGAAACACGCAATGAATGACATGTGTGTTCCGGGAAAACAAATATTAATTAATTTAAAAATGATAAAAGATCGTTTATTATGGTGTCCTTTTTGTTTTCCATAATTGGATTATTTTGAAAATACGAACTCGAAAAGTAAATAAATAATCGATCTTTTAGACATCGATTTTTTTATCGATTTATCAGATATCGATTCCAATCGATTCAAGAATCGATCTTGTTCGGAAATAGTCGCCACCCCTACTTGTTTCTCAATGCATATAAACTGTGATACACACTCACTAACGGAATTGGAACGTTTAACACGTCATCACCGGACATATAACACATATCGTCGTATACAGCCAGAAAGTTCTACCAGACAATATATAATTTCGTGTGTCTCAAAGGCCAGGTGACACAATGTGCCGGTATTGTTGCCTGGTAATCGTATCAGGTATACAGGAGCTACAGTTTAATATGGAATTCGAACCGTGAATCACCCTAGCATGTTCATTAGCAAAGTGAAGCTTTGTCAGAGATGAAGCTCCAGTTTAACGCCTGCAACATACCAACCGAGACCTTCCATACCCGGTAAAGTGCTTCACCAACCAATCCACCAGACCGCTCATCAGATCATTTTAAATGGATATCCAAATATTCAAATATTCACGGTTTTATTTACCTATCTGCTACGAAATATGCTACTGGTCAGTATGAAAAGAGTCCTGTAAGTTAACTGATGAACTGATGATATAAGCTGTAACTGTATCAACATTCGTCGAAATATGTTGTAGTGAACAGTGTGTCACTCCACATTTTATCATATTAATAGGACCAAAGTGTGAATGGAAAGGTTGGCTGGAGAGACAGGTTATGCCACCTATTGACGGAAAGATGTGTTCTCTCTTTTCATGGCGAACGGTGGGGGTTGATAAGTGGCTGAATACCTGATTGGCCGATGGATGTCGCGCGCCAAATGGACAAAGGGTGCGCTGGCGGCCGGAGAAGGACACTTGCCCTCAGATGGTGGAACAAACAAGAACGCTGTGTCACCTCGTGGTTGCAGAGCAGAAGCTTGGTTATGAAGTGTAAAACTACGAGTCTAAGTGTGTTTTCGGAGGAAAGTTCACCTGAGTAGTGAAGTGGTTGAACCTGCGGTTCGACAAAGGATACGGATGCTTGGTGCACCAATGCACAAGCTTATACAACACCAAGTGAGAAAATGATAAGGTGATTATATTTTTTACCACCGAAATTGTTTATGGATCAATACTCCAGTAAACGTTCCTGGGTGAAGCAATTCACCAGATAAGAACTTCTCCTGCCTATCAAAATTGTTTTTATTATTTGAGCTAGTCGGACAATTTTTATATTGAGTATCAACAGCGTGTAAGCATAAGCATATAGTAGTCTTATGTAGGGTGGCGCCCATAATAAACTGTGTTGTATTGTAGTTGATCATTATGTAAAAAGAAGGTGATTGTCAAATTTTTAGAATTAAATGCATTAAGTTTTTCATATGTGAAAATAAATGTTTAGTTATGTTTATGAATCTTTTGTTAAGAGCGAATCTGATCCAATCCCTGCAAAGATTAAAATGCTTATATGATATCAGTGCAAGAAGTTTTGATATAAAAATGAAATTAAAATATTATCTTTTCATAATTTTCCTTGCTATTTAAGCACATTGCATAATTCGTGCATTAATTACTGCATGATGAGTGAACATACAGACAAACAGCATCACTATCGCGCACTAGTTTACTGTTCAACTACTGTTTATTAAATAAAGGTAATGTACAGATACAACTTTTATACGGTTTTGTTATATAGTAGAGATTACTTGCATTATGTTAGAAATCAAATGCGAAGGAAATTGTACCAAGCTGTGAATAAATAAATTGCATATCGCAGTGTCCCGTTTGCGTAGGTTTCTAAGTAAAGTCACAGGCGTACTCATCAGCAGAAGCAAAGGATGGAGACGAATGTCGAACAAGCGGATTCCCTTCCCTTCACAATAGAGCACAACTGGAGTGATATCTCTCAAAGCGACAAATTAATCGCTACTCAGTTTTAAAATATGGGAAACCGAAGATATGGCACGCAGAATCCAGCGGGAGTGTTTCTCAGTCCAGTGGGGAGTGCCAGGGACCAACCGGAAGACTCTGTGATAACTGTAAGTAATGTTTATTTATACAAGAGTGGAGGCTCTCTCGGCGATGTATACAGGTGAAATGTTCTCGGGAATCCTGCTGAGTGAGAACGTTCGTAAAGCGCGACGTTTCGGCGGCCAATCTCTGAGGCCATTGTCAAGTGACTGCTGCTTGTAATAAAAGGTTGCTTGTATCTCGCGTGATATATGAGCAACCCCACTACCCACAGACAGCAGTCACTTGACGGCACGGCAGAGATGGCCGCCGAAACGTCGCGCTTTACGAACGTTCTCACTCTGCTAGTTTCCCGAGAACATTTCATTTATAACTGTTGCATGACTGAGCGAAGCCTATTGTTATATTTCAGTCAGAGAGTGTGATTGCTCCAGAAGTATTGTGAAGGAGAGGGCCAAAGTCTTTACTGGAACTGAATATCGTCCTGCATAGTAGTTCAAATCATGTTGCGCGGAGCAAGTGTTATTGTTGTTAATGTTGTTGTTGTTTCTTAAGTTTCAGTAATCCTAAATCACCTGAATTCTCTATTGAGAGCAGTTGCCGATTGGATGACGAATATAGCTCCTTATCTACATCGCTGACTGTAATAAATTAAGTTTTAAATGGACAATAAACGTTCCAAGTGTCATAGATATTAATACCTTATCAAAGCTCTAATCCTTACGTGCCTCACTCCGAGTGATCGTTACAAGCGTCGTTTAATGTGTGTGATATTTCTTACTGAACAACAGTTGCCACATGTCTTTTCCCAAAAAGTCAAAACAGGATTAAATTATCACCCATTACTTGGAAGAGAGTAAACATTCAGATATCTTTACTTTCCCACATTTTATTGCTTGAAATATTTCCAAATTAGTAAATTTAACCAGTTGTTGTATTGTCTCCTAAAATAGGTAATTCGTAAATTTTAGTTAAGCGGAGTGTCGATACCACCAGACGAATACATCGCTTCATTAAAACCACCCAAGCCTTGGGAATAACCTGTGACCTTTCTGTCGCAACTGTAATTAGATTTACTTTAAAGACTCAGAATATAGTATCATGTAAAAAGTACATAAATATTCCGATAATTTTCACGTAATATTCCTAACCTTAAATTTAACAATTACCGTAAATCACCTATTGTTTGTAATGTCTCAGTGAGTTGGGTGTATAGGAATTAATAAACGCAAGCAATTAAATTATTCACAACTGTGCAATGCGTGTCACCTGCGAGGATGTACAGCACTGTGACATAACGTCTACGGACAATCCACCGATGCACCACGGGCCACATAAAGGGACTATAAACCAGTAATCTCGGTTAAGTGAATCGCTGCCTCAGATTAAGCGTCGTCAGAGGTTGGTAGGCATGAAAAACAATTTGAGCAAGTCTTGGTTAACATTCATCAGCTAGGTGTCAGTAATAGCGGCTAATAACGTCTTCCCTTTTCCACTGAAACAAAAAATATTCTCCGCCATTAAGAAATCGTAGTGAGAGCAGGACGCACGGTTTGGTGCTATGTGCAACTGATTTTACCAACGCTGTAAGCTGTATGCAGGGAAATACATGGGGGTACCTCAAAGAAACAGGAGTTATTTCTTAAAAGCTAAGTATTTTCATTTTTTTTTACAAAAGAACCTTATCCCCTTCAAAATACTCTGCATTATAACTAATGCATTCGTCCCTCCGGTGCTTCCACTGTTCGAAATAATTTCTGTAGTCATCTTTAGAAATGGCTGACGGCTCCTCCCTGGTTTTTTGGACAGGATGACAATGACGTCTTCCATTGGTTTGACTGTTGCTTTGTTTGTGGGTCGTAACCATAGCACCATCACTCAATACCAGTAAATGACATTTTGTCAGAAAATCTAGATCAATTTCAAGCTGTTGTTTCAAAGCACGACATGTTCTAACTCGATGTTCTTTTTGATTGTCAGTCAGATCCCGAGGAACAAACTTGGCAGCAACCCTATTCATCACAAATCTTCGGTTAAAATTCTCTGAACCGAGATCCAAGATAACCCACTAGTATCTGAAAGTTGCTCATTTGTCTGTCGACGGTCAGCTCTGGAATTGTTTCAACAATTTCGTTGATTCGGGCGGTTGATGGACGTCCAGATCGAGGTTTGTCGTCAACCGACATGTTGCCTTTTTTAAATTCAGCCAACCACTCGTACACTTAGGTTTTTCCCAAAGCGCCATCTTTGTAAGCTGTTTTCAACATTAAAACAGCTTCAGCAGCATTTTTACTGAGTGGAAAACAAAACTTCAGTTGCACGTTGTTCAGTTAAACTTGCCATCGTCAAAAACGAAACAATAACAAAACAGCGCTAGCAAAAACAATCACTGCAGATTAACAGAACAAGCCAGGTTGACAACACAGGCGGCACTGAACTGACAATAACTGCTAGTCAGACACACTCACGATACATGCAGTATCAGTGAGCGTGCTATCCGTGTTTAGAATGGGAAGGTGCGAGGGTAGATTGTGATGGCCGCAGGTTCAGCACGAGCATTTCGCACACTGCACGACTTGTCGGGGGTTTGAGGAGTGCTGTGGTGAGTGTCTTCAACAAGTGGCGAAGACAAGGTGAAACCACGTCCAAACGCCGAGGGGTTGGGCGGCCACTCTTCATTACAGATGTCGGACGTCGTGGGCTGGGCAGACAGGTAAACAGGACACGGCGAACTGTGGCGGAACTAACATCACATTTAATGCTGGGCAGAGTATAAGAGTGTCTGAATGCACCAGGGGTCCCCAAAGTGGTCGACCACTTAGGGTCGGTAAGAGATCTCCCGGGGTTGATAATACAGGGGGTCGATTAATACTAAAGAGGATCAATTAAACTGTACAGGAAAAAAATAGGAATTTTCTACCAACAATCAGATCAATAAGTAAAATTAAAGCTCATCCTCTCAATTCTCGTCTGTTTGCGAAGTAATGTGAAGTAAATGAAGAAACTTTGAACCAATTACTTTTGCTCACTGATGTAAGGTGGTTGTCAATAGGTGATAGTTGCAGAGGCTCATCCAAATAGTGCCTTAGGAAGGTGGATACATCGCTATGTGACAAGTTAAAACAGAACAACAACCGACTGTTCTTTTTGACAGGTCTTTGTTTGAAATTTATTCCATCTATCCATAGTTTTGTTCATATTTTTTGAGATTATAATAATAGTGGAAAGTATCTCGTTTTCTGTTAATGATATTGCCTGGATTTTACAAATTATTTCGTTGAGTTGTTATGCAGGCCTCCTTATTGCTTAGCATCAGAAATGCCAAAAATGATTTAATGTTTTTATTAAATACTTGTGGGGGTCGATAAGAAGGCAAATATCCTATGAAGGGGTCGACGGGGTTAAAAGTTTGAGGACCCCCGGAATACACAGTGCACAAACACTCCTAACGATGGGCCTCCGCAGCCGACCACCCATGCATGTGCCATTGTTAGCACCTGACATCGCCAACTACGACTGAAATGTGCACGTTACCTGGGGCGCACATTGAGCTGCGTGGCGCAGTAGGGGCAGCGCAGAGCAGGGCAGGGCAGCACAAAAACAGAAACTGCGTCGGGCAGTTACCCGCGTATATTGGAGCGCAGTTTTCAAACCATTGTTGTGTTGTGCGAGAAACCCACAATAAAGCATAACCAAAAACGTGAGTTTTTATTTCTGAATCAGACTGGGATGCCGAGCTTGGAAAATTGTTATTACTTTATCAGAAGTTGAGTTAGATAAAACTATGCAAATGTGAGTATATTAAAAGAAGAAACTCTCATCTGGCTTTTGCATTGGCAAGAGAATTCTCAAAAGATTTATGCATTATTTCCGGATGACTCGAGCGGAGATTCACAGCATAATCTAATCTGTTATTTTCTTGACGTCGCTCAAATTCCTATTGGAACTAAAGAAAATCTGGCAGTATTTTCCTGGTTATTTATTTAATTATTTAACGTTTGATGGTACATGACATTTCTAACAGTATATCTCTTTTATTTCATATTATACTTTTAAGAATACATAATAGAACATAAGAAACACATGGAACCAAAAAGCTGTGTTCAAAAAATTATTCGGGAAATTGTCTTCACAAGAATCCTCTCTTTCTCGTTAGCAGGTTGCTTTGAAGATGGAGAAGAAGCAGAAGAGCTCAATTCAGTAGGACGTGTGCCACGGTAGAAAATAAAAGTGTTTCTAGGGGACACTATTGAATGATGTAGTAAAAATAATAAGAAAACAAATAATGTAACAATAGCCTATACATATCAATATTTTTTTAAGTTTTGTTAAAAATGAATTCAAAAAGAGAAAATAATAGTGAAAATTGTAAGTGGACAATTGTATGATAAATACCGGCACGAGTGAGCTGCGTGATCACGACGTGGCGCAGGCCACGTGCGGCGCAGTACTGCGCTGCCCTGCTCTGCGTCTCAATACGCGCTGTTCCGCCCCAAACATAGAGACACAGAAACTGTGCTGCGCCCGGCCTTACCATCATGTCTGGACATTGGCGCAGTGGCAGAGCGCTTGCATGGTCTGATGAATCCCGATTCCTTCTTCATAATGACGATGGGAAGCTGCGAATCCGTCGGTTTCCATGGGAACAGCTTCTTGACTCCTGCACTGTAGGATTGAGACCAGCTGGCGACGGCTCAGTTGTGCTCTGGGTAACATTCACATGGGCATCCATGGTTCCATGGCCGCCAATAAGCGTCGTACACTGGTTGCAGACCACGTACACCCTTTCATGGCGACCAGGTTTCTGAAAGACAGTGGCCTTTTTCAACAAGACAATGCGCCATGTCACTAGGCCAGGAGTGTGATGGAGTACTTCGAGGAACACAGTGCAATTGGTGTGCTGGCCCCAAAACTCGGCAGATCTGACCGAAGGCATCTGGGAAGTGATTGTACTTGGCGTTAGAGCTCATCGCCCAACTCCACGGCATTTACGGGAGTTAGGTGAATTGTGTGCCAACTCCCTCCAGCGACCTACCAAAGCCTCATGCCAGACACAGTTATCTGTGCCTAAGGCGGACATGCCGGCTATTAGGAAGGTGGTCACAATGTTCTGGTTGATCGGTGAAAGCTTTCCTAATCATGGATCACGCACATTACATGAAGCGAAACACTTTCAATATTCTAACTAGTTTTTTACGTAAATCGCGTTTAACGAAAAATTATCTTAATTTTACTACGCCACAACAAAATGAAACTTACATTGACGCTATTTTCAACAATCATATCTAAATCAAACATATCCTATTTTAATCGCTGGACCACGGTCTGTACATTAATCGTGAGCTCGTTAGTATCCGATCACTAGTATTTGCACGAATTCCAATCATCCCAGATGGACAGATAAGAATTTTAAAAAATGATTGATTCATTCTCTTTAGCTTACTGATAGTTCCCCAAATATATATATTCTTTTAATCTTAATAGTTCCCCACTTTCATAAATATATAGATCATCATTTCGGATTGCGCTAGGTGATATTTATTTTTTGGTAGCATAATTTTAATATCTATTAATGCAAATAAATAATTTTTTAATTATTAAATTGATAAGTTGCATTTATGATTACAGATATTTTACTCATAGTGTTATCCGTTAATATCCCAACTTCCTTTGAGATCCAAAAACAATCTTGTGATTGGTCTAGGTCAGGTCTGAATGTTTGAACACACACGTAGTTTGTTCTGAATAATGTTTAATATTTTCCAGTGAGTTGACATTTTTCTACCGACGCTAGGTATTTCGTCTCAGTACATAAAATCAACAATCGTAGCCGTCATGATTCGCCAACACTCGTCCTGGTTACAGGCCCGCCGCTAGCTGTTTGAGCGCCCGCGTGCAATACTGATTATGCCGCCCCCTGTCTAACTACAGCCATTGGTGGATCTCGAAAATTTCCGAACCCGGTCAAAAAACTGTGAGATTGCCGCCCCTTTGAACACTTTTTGCCGCCCCCATTGTTGTCATCGCCCGAAGCAGCTGTTGAGCTAAAAAAAAAAAAAAGGTCGCCCGCTACATAATACACTGCAAATTTCGTCGTGGCGACAAGTGAGTGGCAACTACTATCCGCGGGGCGGCGACTGTCGATCACTCGTTTTGCCGATCACTCGTTTTGCCGATCACTCGTTTTGCCGATCACTCGTTTTGCCGCCCCCCCTCGATGTGCCGCCCGCGTGCGGTGCACGCCTTGCACGCCCCGCTTACGGCGGCCCTGCCTGGTTACATCCTCAGACTACCTAGGAGAAATCGTTCTCTCCTGTTAAGAGAAAGAAATTGATGAATATACGAATGAACATGACTTGCAACTGGCTCAAGGTTCAAATAAATTATTGATTCATTAAAATTTGTGAAAATCGCGAAGATGCTTGAGTTGGTTATGTGGTTAACCATCTGTGATCCAAGTAGCATACAAACATAAAATAAAAAGGGGATCTCAGAATTTTAAAACATTCATTGAGTGACGATAAGCATAGTAGAGTGAAGGTTTTCGCACTTCGAGAACGAGTAGAGTGCCTGTAGGGCTCCTTGGCAACAAGTGACGGTCCACGGTCCTGCAGGCAGGTGTTTTATTAATACCAGTGATGTGAGTGAGGGTTTAACTGACGACACCGGCTATCGCAGCGAGCGCTCCCCGCGAATTAATTTACAGGGAAGCTCGCGTCTCTAATTCGCCGGAATTAAGCGGATGTCCATTAATGATAGCGGCGCTATTGCAACACGGATTTGTTTTTTCGCTTTTTATTAGAGCTACCGCGTTTCTCCGCTAGCAGCGCCCGTGTCGCGGGTGAGGTGGCAATTAGAGGCAGCCGAGTCGGATCGTTCATAAATCGATCAGATCGTGACGCTCCGGATTATCCGAACGCCGCTTTTTTGTGCGTCAAAGCTATTCATTAAAAATGTTATTCAGTATTTTGTGAACTCGTCGCAGCACTTTTTTCTCCATTTTAATTTTAAAACGCGTGGTAAGCGTATAAAATAATTCTCTCACATTTGCCTCCTGTGGCAGGCTCCATAATATTTATTAATCACTTCTCTCGTTTGTATATAAACTTCCCTCTTGTGCAGGATCCCGTCAGATGATTCGGCGAAAATTATGCTTGTAATAAACATCGTTCAGCTATCGCGACCTCGAATAAGGGAAACTCCACACGGATTTGATAAAAGCGGTAGAATATATGTGCGGAAATTCGACGTAGCAGTCTATACAACTCCTACGATTTCCCATTACTCAGTTTCAATCTGAGATGTTTTTATCATTTTTCACGTAACGACTAAGTACATGTAACAGCGACTTAGAACTAGAGCAATGAAGATTAAACAAAAACCGGTGACATTTTCTTGAAGAGGAACGTCCATAAAGAGACTTGGGTATATTCGTCACATTGTTGCACTACGTGGATCCTACTGCACATATTAAACAAACTGCAGAGTTCTGAATCCATTAATACAGCTTTACACGTCACGCAACTAAAAAAGGAATATCCTTGGACTCTTAGCTCGTACCATAACATAGGCTCGGTGTTCCTAGACGAGTCGTGCTGTAACAAATACAGTTCTCATCTGGTCTACCTTTTTTTCTTCTTTTCCGTTAAGCGTTTACGCCTCGTAGTGGACTTTAGGTGCGGAATGGAAATAGGAACAAGGAACGAGAAGGAATTGGGCAATGGCGTGTTTTGAATGAACTATCCCGCCGTTCACCTGGAGTGATTTGGGGAAACCATAATTCGTTTTCTGCATGTGTGTAGCACTGAGTGTTATACAGTGTGTGTAGAGGAATGGAGTGTATATTCGCTGTAGTATGGTTGTTTCGCATCATACATAAAGAAAAAAGAAAGAAGGAACAACCATATGCAAGCTAGTAAAGCTACGCCATTGAGTCCCTGTTTGATGGACGAATTACTACTACTACTCACTGTATCTTCTGTCCTCGATCCATACCCTAAGCTAATGGTTTCCGGATTTAAACAAGTCTTCCATATACAATTTGATAATTGAGAAATGTCTATCACAACCTATCGCACTCTACTGACCACATACGTTTCGTGCTTCTTCCACCGTATGAACCCGAACTGGTTAGCAACGTATAGAACACAACGCTGTCTGAGTGACTTTGCAACTTGGAACATAAGACGGTCGTTCGCCAAGAATATCGACATTAAGTGCTGAAACAGTGTGATGTCCAACTTTTCCTGATGCAAACACCGATCGTGGTGGTGCAACGGTTAGCGTTCGGGCCTCGCATTCGGGAGGATGGCGGTTCGAATCCCCATCCGGGCATCCAGATTTGGGTTTTCCATAGTTTCCCAAATCACTCCAGGCAAATTCCGGGATGCTTCATTCAAACGGCCATGGTCGAATTCCTTCCCATTCCTTGCCCTCCATCCTTTCCCGTCTCTAAAGACCTCGCTGTTGAGAGACGTTAAGCAGTTAAAAAGAAAGAAAAAAAAACCTGATGCAAACCTGTGAAAGAGAGAGAGTAGTCGCGACGAATTACATGCCGCTGTCGACAACAGGGAGTGCATTTCCATGAGTACCTGGCCGTACGAGGCGTGGTTGCTCTGAGCATTTACTAGCACATACTCTTCTAAAGACGCAGAAACAGCTTTCTGAACAGTGGCTCAAAAAGAGGCTTTCTGTATATGCCATGAACAAGCTTTGTAAATCAGTCCTTGGTGCTGTATTGCCGGCCAGGTACAGAGAACATCAGTGGTGGCTGTTTGAGCTTTGTAAGCTGAGACAGTTGCTTAATATTTCTTGCGAACTTTAAGGAAGGCAGCCAAATTTTCCAGGTTTCCTCAGCCCATCACTAACGCAGTAACACCATTTCATTCTCCATCGGAGTTGTTCTGCACCATCGCGCTAGAGAACTGGTGGCATCACAGAGAGGGATGGATTCAGTTATTCGTGAGCATCTCACCTCGCACTGCTGGACAAGCAAAGCACCCAGTCAACACCCTGGTGGGGGCTGACCTGCCGGCAGAGACATCTGCAATCTATATTAGACAGCTACAGAACACGACCGAAAATTCGCTACATGCTCAAATTCAATGCCAACGAAAATAGAACCAAGATTTTCTAGATCCAATTCGATTTGACTATGATTTGTTAAAATTTACCTCTTTAAAATTAATTAAACCACTGATTTTCATATTCAAGAGATCAAATAACAAATACCTGAGACGTGGTTCATTTATAAACCCAGTCAAGTTGTTTTAATTTATAAGCTCTATCATGCAACTATTTACTACTTTTCTTATCATCGTAACTACAACACCCACTTTTTCCTTTTGAATATTTCAATACAAATATACATTCATCCAGGTAAGAAGTATAAAAGCAGTTTGGTGAGTAAAGAACTCGTAACGAACCCATAGAAAGAATTAATATTTTGTGCGTCATGGACTGGTGGAATTCAGCGACTGTGATGTCATATCTGGGTTGATATGGAAGACAGTGACCAGTCACAATTTGTTTTTATTTTAATTATTCAACCCTTACCGGTTTCGAGCAAACAATTGGGAAATAAGCAGACATCAAACTACGCAGAAGAACGATCGCAATTTACATCTGCATATTTAAAGACATAATAAATGCAAACCATCTGATTATGAGAATTGTTTGCTCGAAACCGGTTATGGTAAAAATAAGCATAATAATAACAAATCGAGTTTGTTTGCTGTCTTCCACATCAACCAAAAAAAAATAAAAAAAATGAATGGACGTCGACCAGCCAGCTAACATATAAAATACAGCAATCTAACAAATAGGTCGTCAAAAAAAATCAAATTTTGATTTATTGCAGAGGAAGAAGCACATTAAATCTACTTGGTACCATACACAATGAGTTGGGAGCGGAGGCACTAGTTACAATACTCCATGC
The DNA here is from genome assembly GCA_031002005.1 of Vandiemenella viatica. Lineage (NCBI taxonomy): Eukaryota > Metazoa > Arthropoda > Insecta > Orthoptera > Morabidae > Vandiemenella > Vandiemenella viatica. The sequence goes on along the minus strand of JARYHS010011408.1, from coordinate 301,080,905 downwards.
AGACGCTCAGCTCACGTAATCAGCATTTGAAACAGATTTAATTTCACCCATAGGCTTAATTCATTAGGTGCAGCACTGGTAATGGGCGTCATTCTGAACCTTGTATCACGAGATCATACAGGTAGACCTACAAGGCCACCATTAATACTCTCAGCTGCTGCTGATCTAACGTTCAGGTCTGCTATACCCTGGCAGAGCAAAGTATAAAATATGACACATTATGGATGATGCTTACTGACTGATAGTCATCGTTTCCCTAACTTGGGACGGTTTTCTCACAGTGACGGAAATTCTTTTATGCGTCACAGTAACTAGCACCTATCACCGGAATACCAATGTCACCACAAATATTACACTCATGATTGTTGTTATTAACTGGTGTGTGTCCAGTTGACTTACTTTCGTATTAAATATTGTTGCTTCAGATTTTTTTACTGTATACGGGAAGTTCTCCAAGTCAATGGTTACCTTTTTTTTTTACTTATGGTTTTACGCCTCGTCGACGTCGAGGTTTATAGAGGCGGCATGGGACTGGAGACAAGGAACAGGAAGGATTTCGGCCATGGCCTTTGGAGGAAGCATCCAGACATTCGCCTGGAGTGATTTGGGGAAACCATGGAAAACCCAAATCTGGATGAACTGACGGGGATTCGAACCGGCGTCCTCCCGAATGCGAAGTCAGAGCGTTAACCACTCACCTACCACGCTCGGTCCAATGGTTACTTCTTTGGTGTCCCTGATTCATTTACTCACAAAAGAATACTTTCCTACTAACTTTTATATAAAATGTATTACTAATTTATGGATAAACTTGTTCCTTCAGTTCCGTATGCTACTCATTATTCTCCACCTTGGCCTCAATACTAAAATCCTCCTTTTAATATTCACCATGCTCTTCAGCTGCCTCGTGTCTTCACTGACACTCAACGAAGCTCCTTTATCATACCATTTAATGACGGTAATTATCAGAAATGAATCTAGATACTCTCCATTGCCGCTGCAACAAAACCTCTGTCTTTGATAACCATACTGAGTGTCCCAGCATACTCAGACACTGATATCAGCGCCGTTCCATGATATCCATCACCATCATAGCCCCAATCAATAGATACTAGACTTTATCACCTTCCAAATAATATTCCCCGAATTATTTTACTACCAAAAAAGTTGCCAGTAAGATCACCGCTTCATACCAAGTAATGTATCTTCCACTGCGATTAATGTTCTGCTATTCCATTTGCAGTCTTCGTTACAGTTTCATATAGTTCTTTGAATTTGCGCACAACAAGATTATCCTTCAACGTAGTGAGCACCATATACCCACACTGCTATGCACATAAGAATTCTGTATCGTTTCAGGCTCATGAAATCGGCAGCAAGTGAAAAGGTTATTAATAGCGTGGAATTGCCTGAGTTAAAAGGGACAAAACTGAAAGAAATCTACTCAGCGTAAACATGTTTTGCGGCCTGGGCGTGTGAAAAATGACATCGACGAATTTAATAGCATAAATATAAATTGAGAGGATTTTAAAATTCTGTTCTTCACGACTTTAAAATGCAGGGAAAACAGGCTTGCTATCGCGCATTCTCAATTCCTGCAATTTTCACAAAACACTTTATTACTGCAAACGAACTGTTTTTATGTTTCAAAAGAAGCGGAGATAAAAATCACCTGGGATTTTTATATTGCAAAATTCGGAAATGTGTGCTTGAGAATAAACGTGGTACCTAACTAAATCAAGGTCACTTTGCCATACAGGGAAACAATCAGTTATAGCATCTTTGAAGTAGCGTACATTCTCTGCTGAGAAACAAAACTGTCGATCCAAGTTTACCTACAAGCTACGAATGGAATATAAGTGGCCTATTGAAGCATAATCAACAGGTTAAAAAAGCCCTATATAAGACAATAGTGGGGGGATTGAAACGTCGGCATGAAATTGAAAAGAGTGACGCAATGAGAAACACAATAAGTAATTACATGTAAATAACATAACGGCTGTGAAAAATATAAAATCTCATACGAATAAATTGATTTACGCGAAATATTTACCATTTTTTATTCAAGTTTTCAAATCGGAAAATCTTGTTGTTATGATTTTCTTTAACAATACAATTGTTTTTCGGAAATATAACACTGTGAAAAAATTCGGATGACAACAAGTAAGCTACATCAACGACAGGAACTGTAGATTGATGCGTATGCGTGGTCTTCACATGCCGGTCCTACAATTAGACACTGGTTACAAGTACACAGAAACTTCACCATACATGCCGAGGTATCAAAACATGTTGAGGATACTGCAAAGGATGTACTGCCGAACTCTCAAACTAACATGAGTTTCAGACAATTGTGCAGGAGTTCCTACACTAGCTCAATAGCACCCTCCCCATGGTGCAATTTACTATGGCAGTGGAAGAAAATGGACAACTACCATTTCTGGTAAACAAGCGTGCCGATGTACATTTGGGTGACCAACACTAATAGATATTTGCACATCATGTCGCATAATCGTCTAGCAATGAAGAGGGGCGTACTGACGTCACTGAACTGAAGAACGAGGACAGCTTGTGACTCAGAGAGACCTGTAGAAGAAATGGGCGCTCTCAGAAGAACAATCCGGGCGAACGCCAACCGTGAATCCGGCATCAGAAGGTATGAAAACTCACAAACGCCAGGAAGCCGTCAACTTACTCCACGAAAGTAATTCGCCACGGCGGTGTTTACATCGGGGAGACAGCTCGTACTGTAAACGGATAAGAACATATCAGCCATAATAACAAAAAACAGCTACAAATCCAAGGTACTTCGCCATGCCATCAACAGCGGGCACGAGGCTGCTGTGGTTTCCTTGACAAGTGAATGGGGCTCAGTACTCGGCGACGCTATATAAATAAACGAAGAAGTCTGCAGCATCTCAGCCGAAAACTTAGGTAAGGGACCGTGCACAAACTACGTGGCTCGGTCCAGGGGGGGGGGGGGGGGAGGGGTTTGCTGGAAGACTACGCTGGGCTACGTGGGAGTAGGGGGGGTCCGAGCCAGGCCACGTAGCTTTTCTTTCACAACATTTTTCACAGCTAAAATGAGGAACAGAACCCACAATTGCATGTGAATACTTATTTCCCACAGTTATTATTATTATTATCTACGTATGTAATTTTACAATAGTCTGACAAGAGAAAACAGCACAAAATGTCTTCTGGAATCAATAGGGAAGAAAAGCTACGTGCTACGTGGGGGGGGGGGGGGGGGGGGGGGGGGTTCACAGAAGGGAAAAATGGAGCTACGTGGTTTATGCACGCTCCTAATCAAGTAAGACAACGCGGCATTACCGGGAAGGAAAAAATCAGGATAATATTAATAGCATATTGATTGAAATCATCATGTTTAATGCAAGAAGCAGACTGCATTGAAAGTCGCATCACCATAAGTTAACACAGGAAGCACCATCCTCTAGAACGCTTTGGTTGCAGTGGGATTTCCAATATTGCAAAGAAATTATACTCTTGCTGTAAGCTAGTGTGCACTGAAGGTGATAACAATAACACTCGGTGAGATTGAACAACAAGTTATTTATCAGCTTTCTTCACAAGAAAACAAATAGGTTTTCAGGGGTTGTAAGTGATATGGAAGACGTAGCCTTAATATGCGAAGGCATCCAGAAGAGTGACTGATTTAAGAAGAAACGTAATCCTCATAAGTGTTTCCAAGAAAGCCGAGACAGACGCGGACTGA